>OW052222.1:79933230-80095320 GCA_932526605.1 Nephrotoma flavescens
ATAATATATTTATATATATATATATATATATATATATATATATATATATATATATATATATATATATATATATATATATATATAAATATATATATATATATATATATATATATATATATATATATATATATATATATATATATATATATATATATATATATATATATATATATATATATATATATATATATATATATATATATATATATATATATATATATATATATATATATATATATATATATATATATATATATATATATATATATATATATATATATATATATATATATATATATATATATATATATATATATATATATATATATATATATATATATATATATATATATGTATATATATATATATATAACAAGTGATTAATATATATATATATATATATATATATATATATATATATATATATATTAATCACTTGTTTTTTGTTTCGCAGAATATTTTGAATATTTTTCAAAAAGTTTAAAAAATCACTCGATCGATTTCGACTTGTTAGGTCATCATCAAGAGTATCTATCTCGTTAAGGATATTTTGGTTAAGAAATATTGATTTTCGAATTTCGTAAGATTCTAAGGTATCTAAACGTCTGCCTTTGGGTTGTACATGTAATATGTCTAAATTGTTCAAGCTAGCTGTATGATTTTCTGAAGTTAAATGGTTATGGAAAGTTGATTGATTGCAACCAGATAAATGTTCTTTAGCTCTAACTCCAAAATTGCGCCCAGTCTGACCAATATAGGAGAAACTACAATCATTGCAATTGATCCTATAGACACCAGATTTGGAAAGGCGATCAACTCTATATTTATTGTTAAAAATAATTTTCTTTATTGTGTTATTATTATAAAAAGCAAAACTAATTGGATAAATACCCGTTAGACTTTTACGCTTTAGCTTTTTATTCAATAACTTTAATATAGTCCTAGTTGCATATCCGTTATTCGTTGCTATTTGAAAAATTATGTTAAGCTCAGTGTTATAATTTGAATTTGACATATATATATCTATAAAGATAATGATATATATATCTATAATTATCGTTATTATAGATAATGGAATTTTTCTTTTTATTGTAACTCAAAGGGTTATCCAATTCAAGGTTGATAAAGTAAACTTAAAAAAAACACACAAAATATTCGGAATGTATTGTAATTTTTATTTCATTTTACAGATTGATCCTTGCCATTTTTAGTTAAACAAGATACATTCAAATGTCCTCCATGGGACTTCTTACAGGCCTTTATTATTTTGAGGTAATTTTCAATGACTTTTCGGCACATTTTGGGCGGTATCTCGGCCATTACCTTACGAATATTAGTTTTCAATTCGTCAAGAGTTTGAGGATTGTTTGCGTAAACACGATCTTTCGCGTAGCCCCACAAAAAGAAATCCAAAGGCGTTAAATCACAGGATCTGTGATCTCCAAAGGCTGTAACAATCTATTGTGAATTTATAAATTAGTATGCGCCTTCATTTAAAAAACAAAAAAATCAATTTGATTTCGCGTACTGTACATCAAGTTTGAAATCCAAATTCAACGAAAAATAAAACGGGAAAACCGGAAAGAGACTACACCGGCGAATACGAAAACGAAAACAAGATGTGAGGGGGAGATTTTGGGAATTTGTTGGTCAGTTCGGTCGTAAGCGTACAAATAAGAACACTAAAATTAACTAAATGATTAATAAAAAAATATAAAAAAAAAAGTCAAGTACACAAAGTTAGTGATTTAAGTAAAACTTAGAAAAAAAAAAACTTATGTGAAAATAATGTTACAATAAAATAATATAAAATGTTCATGATAAAATTAATAATAAATTTGTAAAGTACGACTAATAAAAGAACTTCAACAAATAAGTTTAATAAAACGTTTATGTACTAATAAAAATGTTAAGATTGTTTTCCATTCTAAAATCTGAATAAAATAATTAATGTTCAGGCGTATACCTACTTCTAAATTTCATATACCTATGTATAACGGAAAGAACGTAAAGTTTTAGTGAATCCATTTTATCATATCTCACGTTTCGGGTTCGATTGTAATAAAATTATATTTCAAAGTGCTACGCGATCATACTAGTGTGCGCGCATACACAATCAGCAATAATAATAATAATAAATAAAATTATAATATCTACGGCATGCAGTTGATTTCTAAATGTAATATGCAATTCTAATACAAACGTATATAAGCGCAAGTGCACAACGTATAAGTTCGAACCACGGTTAGTTCATGCTGGTGAAACATTTCGTATCACGTTGTGATCATACATACCAAATTACGGAATATACATATAAAAACAAAACGAAATTTAAATCTGAAGAAGCGCAATTTCTTATGGCGAGCGAATGGATTTACCGCAATTAGCGATCAAACGAGTGACGTCATAACCAACCTGGAGGAAAACACAACAACATTGAGGGTCCTTCTACCACACTGTCGTCTAGTTGAAATTGGTGACGTACAAAAACATATTATTATTTTCATTTTCTTTAATTCAATATTTATCATTTTACTATATACATATTTATATATATTAGTATTATCATTTTCTTTCTACAATTGGTAATTCTTTGTTTTTAACTCGATTGTTCTGCTATTGATTATTAATTATCATATATGTATTTGGTTATTAGTTGTAGAGTTCGTAGTTAAGTACCAAAATTTGTTTTCTTATTATTATTATTAGTTAGCGGTGCTTGAGTTTTTTTTCTTCAATCGGTGAAACTCGCAATAACAAAATTATATATAACAACAAATTTTCCCTCCTATTTTGCATAGCATCTTTTACGATTCGTATTATTTTTGTGTAATTAATATAGAAACATCATGATAGTGTAAAGTACAATTAATAATGGGATGATTGATTTTAGCTGCGAAGTGACTTAACCTTTATAAAATTTTTAACGAATATAGCACACTTAAAGTATATATTGTAAAATGGCTTTCTACACCAGTTACGACGATGCAACCCCCCTAGCCACTGAACGCTACCCGCATGACATAAGTGTGCGACATGGTGTAGGATTGACCCAAGGCCATAGGTTACAATTGGCGCCGAAACAGGGACCTTAGTTTATAGATACGGGTCATTCATTATAGTGGTATTATGTCACTTAATTAGCTTTATATTTACAGTAAATATTTTTTTTTTTTGGTTGCTTTAATAAAGCATCCACATGGCTTCACCATGCAACTATACAGTAACGTTTTTCCGCTTAAATCTAGCTTGCGGTTACTTACTTCTCGGTTATAATTGTTTACCCTTAAGGTTTTTATTACAGTTTTCCGATTGACATTTAATTTATTAATTTTTTTTTTGTTGTAATCTACTCCAGTTGTTTTAGTTAAAAAAATTATAAACCTAAAGAATTTGTGATTGATGATTATCATTTCTGTAAAATAATTGATGTGCCGCGATTCGGTTCACTTATATTTCGGTTGTTTTATAATTTCTCACAAATCATCATAAAATATTTCATTTTAAATAATTCACAAAAAAAAACGATTATTTCCATTTAGATCCGTCCGATTATGTTTAGTCTGTGGTGATGGACAGTGAATTTATTTCTCAATCGATTGATGGTTCGGTGAATCCGGATTGCTCGGTTGAGATAAATTGAATACTTACTCATCAGAGACTAAGCAAACATATACGTATTTTTTGTTGTCTTCTCGAGTAGATTTTTTTTGTGTTAATTTAATGTTTCTAGTAAAATCGTTTTTTTAGGTTAAGTCACGATAGGTTACCATTTACGAAGACACCAAAAATACAAAGCTTCTATATAAATATTTGGTAACTTAAAAAAGCATCAGGTTTCGAACAATCATCCCATTATTTTTATATGAAACAACAGTTTATTTCATATTACAATTTAAGAAAATTTAATTTAATTCAGGTTAAATCCGGTATCGCGAAGTAACATTTACATATTTTTTATTATTGATTAAATTAAACTTGATTTACAATAAGAGTGGACATATTCTTGCTTATGAATTGTTCATGCACACCGTATAGAGCATAAACATTATTGTCATCTACCTTGTTATACATTTTCCAGTGGTTTGCTCCTTAATTTATCCTTTTCTGGCATTCATATCTTTTATTAAATTGGTGGTATACAAACTTGCTTTTGTGTTTCACATTGAAAACTAAAGCATATCTCTAAAATGGAGTTTAAAATCGTTTTTGAGTCTCTGAGTCCCGAAGAGATAGCGGTTGAGTACTTAGTGCGAGGTTTGAGTCCAACTACGGTAGGAGTTGAAAAACAACTTTTGGAGAATCTACAAAAAGAGTATCAAAATTTGACAAGCAAACCAAAACTTTCCCATATAACTAAAGAACCAGAAACAGAACTAAATGCTATTAGTCAGCAATCCGTAGAATTGGATACGTTGCTTGACCAGGTTGAAAATAGTTCAGTGATAGAGAAAAAAAAGGTATTAATTAAAATACTACACTGGCGTGATAGAGCACAGCGATTAAATCATTCCTTTCCAGACGTGCAAGGAGCTATTTTTGCTAATTATTCACTCGACAGATTAGCAAGATCACTCAGTCGAGACATAAAAAAACAAGAAAGTAGAGATGATGTTAAGAAGGGAGCTCGACGAAAACCCTATACTTCTAAATTACAAGATCAGCAAGATTCTGGGCATGAAAAAAGACAGGCGGAAAATGAGGATCAGAAATCTGAAACCGATTTGGAGGAGAAATTAGAAAGACGATTCTCAAAGAAGTTAGACCAAATGACTAAGGAGTTTATGGATAAATTAGTAACACTTTCCCAAGCTATACCGGAAGACAAAGGTCGAACGCGTAAAACACGAATGTCGAGAAAGAAATATACCAGTGAAAGCGTATCAAGCAGCGATTCAGAAAACAGCTCACCAAGTTTAAGACACACCAGAGACTCTACCAGATCAACACATCTTGGTTACAAAAAACGTGTTGATCCAACTAGGTGGAAGATCTCCTTTTCCGGACGTGAAAGCAAACGTGGAGACGAGAATGTGCAGGACTTCATCATGAGACTTGAGGAACATGCGTTCCAAGACGATATTCCCAAAAACGAACTAGTCACGTTAATGCGAAATTTTGTTACCGACAAAGCCGATAAGTGGTACTACACATATATCCGGAAAAACAAACATACATCGTGGAGACAATTGAAAGAGGCATTACTTGATCGATTTAGCAGCTTAGAGGGTGATCGAGAAACGCGAAAATACATTCGTAGCCGGTTACAATACCCAAAAGAGGCTTTCAACGATTATTTGACAGAAATAGAGAATGCAAACTTCCGTCTAAAGGTTCCTCTTCCAAATGATGAGATTTTAGACATATTGCTAGACAATATGAATCCCGCTTTAAAGAATGCTACGAACCACATGGAGATAGATACAACAGAGTCGTTACGGAAAATCTGCGATAATTTTGAGAAGCTATGGAATACGTCCGGATTTGATCCAAGGCGTATTATAGAAACACGTAGCCGACGCGCTCCAGCACTGGCTGAAATTACGGAACAACTTGAACCTTCTGAAAATTCGTATGGCAAGAAACCTAACCTAAGTTACGAAGGTAATGAAATTGATAGAGAGCCACACCAACAATCTTTCCTAGTAGATGCCATTCATAGACAATCCTTAATAGTTTGTTGGAATTGTAAGGATATTGGCCATCGATTTACTTCATGTCCTCTACAAAAAACACACAATTTCTGTGAGGGTTGCGGTCTGGCCGGGTTTAAACTCGCTGATTGTCTCAGATGTCAAAAGAGACGAGTACAGGGAAATGCTATACCGAACGCTGTAAAAACTGGGGACACTCGTTCGGGAGCAACGTCCAGCCCCAGCTTCCAATTCCCAACAAAACCATCCCCATCAAATCCGAAGTAGAAAATAACTTGCACTTAAATTCATCTACAACTACTAAAAACAACATCCGCACTGATTCTAATACTTCATCAACAAGTAAGCGATTAATACGAATTCAATCATACTGGAGGGCCATAAAACAGTTTCGACGAGCATGTTCAATTTCGTCGATAAGTGAGTATGCAGACTATGACCTCCGACCATATGCCAAAATAAATATTAACGGTCGATACATTGTCGGACTGTTGGATAGCGGAGCTAGCGTTAGCGTGTTAGGGAAGAATTCCGAAGAGTTTTTGCGCTCAATGGGAATTCGTACTAAGCCGTTTAACTCATGTATCCAAACCGCTGACGGGTCTATGAATGCCGTGCGTGGTTACGTAAATTTGCCCGTAACCTATCTAAATAAAACTGAAACTCTTAAATTCTGTGTAGTTCCATCATTAAAATCGGAGCTTTATCTTGGGGTCGATTTTTGGCACAAATTTCAAATTGCACCTGGAATAATTAACGAATTGAAAATTAATCAAATAGACGACCATCAACACAATTTAGATCCACGTCAAAGATCACAATTGGACCAGATTGTTAAACTGTTTCCATCATATGCATCGAAAGGCTTGGGTAAAACAAATCTGGTTGAACACACGATAGACGTAGGAAATGCCATTCCGATTAAACAACGGCATTATTCTGTCTCTCCTATCACCCAACAACTTATTAATGATGAGATTGACCGAATGATTGAACTTGGTGTGATAGAGGAAAGTTGCAGTCCATGGAGTTCTCCTGTGGTGCTTGTGAAGAAATCAAATGGCAAATCCAGATTGTGTTTGGATTCGAGGAAAATCAATATGTTAACGAAGAAAGACGCATATCCACTCCCGATTATTAATGGTTTACTAGGCAGAATGAAAGAGACCAAATTCATCACCAGCTTAGATCTCAAAGACGCCTTTTGGCAAATTCCGCTATCTGAAAAGTCCCGAGAAATAACAGCTTTCACAGTTCCAGGCCGTCCTCTCTATCAGTTTCGCGTCATGCCGTTTGGGTTGTGTAATGCACCCCAAACCATGTGCAGACTGATGGATCGAGTAATACCACATCAGTTGCATGAACACGTATTTGTGTATTTAGATGATTTACTGATCATCTCAGCTGGGTTTGACGAGCACCTGGAACTGTTGAAAACAGTAGCGGAATTATTGTCAAGGGCCGGTTTAACCCTTAATATTGAGAAGAGCCACTGTTTACTTAGAGAAACGCGATACCTAGGGTATATCATAGGTGAGAGAGGTTTGAGAACTGATCCGGCAAAAGTAGAAGCGATCGCTAATTTTCCAGCGCCTAAATCTGTTAAGCAAACACGCAGGTTACTTGGGATGGCGGGTTGGTATCGTCGATTTATACCAAATTATGCTGACGTTACCACCCCTATCACCAATTTGCTGCGTAAGGGTGTCAAATTTAGATGGACCGAAGAAGCAGATTTGGCGTTCGAAAAATTAAAAGATCTACTCTGTAGAGCACCGGTTCTTCACAACCCAGATTTTGGAAAGCCATTTTTCATACGTTGCGATGCCAGTACGCAAGGCATTGGTGGTGTGCTCTTCCAATTGGATGCCGATAATGGTGAGAAACCTATATCCTTCATTTCCCAAAAATTAAATGCGGCACAGCGGAACTATACTGTTACCGAACTAGAATGTCTAGCGGCCGTAATAAGTGTAAAACAGTTCCGGCCGTACATTGAAGGATATAGGTTCACCATCATTACCGATCATGCCAGCCTTAAGTGGTTAATGACGCAGAAAGATCTGAGCGGACGGCTCGCACGATGGAGTCTAAAACTTCAGGCCTTTGACTTCACCATCGTACACCAAAAGGGCAAAGATAATGTAGTTGCAGATGCATTGTCACGAGTCTACTGTGATTCCCTGGTAGAAGTGAACTCGGATGTAACATTGCACAACCTTAACTTGTTCGATGAAGAGCAGCTAGAAGATGAAGAATATTACTCAGTTCGACGACGCATCATTGAAAACCCAGAAGACCATTCCAACTTTTGTATTCGAAACGGAAAAATATTTATTAGGGTCGAGCCTAAGCAGAACGTGGAATTAACAGATATTCCTTTATGGAAAATGTGGATCCCGTCCACCATTCGATTATCTATTATCGAGAATCAGCATAATATACCTGATAGTGCGCATGGTGGAATCAAAAAGACACTCGAGCGAATTCGACGTCTTTACTACTGGCCTAAAATGGCAATAGACGTACACGACTATGTTACCAAATGCTTGATTTGTAAACAATCCAAGGCAACTAATCAATGTGCACGACCACCTTTGGGAAAATTTGTAATTCCAGAAAGACCCTGGCAAAAGATATATATAGATTTGCTGGGTCCGTACCCTCGTTCATCTACTGGGAAGACTACGATATTCATAGTGTTGGATCACCTCACTAAATTTGTTTACTTGAAAACTTTGGCAAAGGCAACGGCAGCTAACATAGTCAATTGTTTGCGAAACGATATATTTTCCTTGTTCAGTGTACCTCAAACGATCCATTCGGACAACGGAGTTCAATTTGTGGGGAAAGAATTTCAAGAATTAATAAATGAATATGGGATATTCCATACCAAAACTGCATATTACTCGCCTCAGAGCAACGCCTCCGAGCGCGTAAATAGATCCATTGTAGCGGCAATCAGAGCTTACTTGATCGGAAAACATTCGGTGTGGGACAAACACCTACCCCAAATAGCAAGCGCTCTTCGAAATTCAGTACACGAGTCAACAGGATACTCGCCGCACTTCCTATTGTATGGCTACCATAAGATTGGACACGGAAAAGAATATAAAATTCTTAAAGAACTTCAATTGGTAGACGAAGCAGGTCTAGATTGGATGAAAGTAAGCGATCGATTACAAGTTGTCCACGATGAAGTAAAGAAAAATCTTTTACGTGCGTACAAACGGTATTCTCAACGCTATAATCTGAGAACTCAAGACCGATCTTTAAATGTTGGTCAAATCGTGTATGTAAAGCAACACCCAATTAGTGATGCCACAAAAAAATTTGTTGGCAAATTTGCATTCCCATTTATAAAAGCCGTTGTGACAGAAAAACGGGGTAATTTAAACTATGTATTGTCAGATGAAAAGGGTAAAATCTTGGGCACATACCATCTAATGGACATCAAAATCTAATCTTAAATCCCCAAACGATATTATTTTTGCTCTAATCTCAGCTTCAAAATCATCATTTTTCATAATGATAATTTTGAACCTGCCCTGTAACAATCTATTGTGAATTTATAAATTAGTATGCGCCTTCATTTAAAAAACAAAAAAATCAATTTGATTTCGCGTACTGTACATCAAGTTTGAAATCCAAATTCAACGAAAAATAAAACGGGAAAACCGGAAAGAGACTACACCGGCGAATACGAAAACGAAAACAAGATGTGAGGGGGAGATTTTGGGAATTTGTTGGTCAGTTCGGTCGTAAGCGTACAAATAAGAACACTAAAATTAACTAAATGATTAATAAAAAAATATAAAAAAAAAAGTCAAGTACACAAAGTTAGTGATTTAAGTAAAACTTAGAAAAAAAAAAACTTATGTGAAAATAATGTTACAATAAAATAATATAAAATGTTCATGATAAAATTAATAATAAATTTGTAAAGTACGACTAATAAAAGAACTTCAACAAATAAGTTTAATAAAACGTTTATGTACTAATAAAAATGTTAAGATTGTTTTCCATTCTAAAATCTGAATAAAATAATTAATGTTCAGGCGTATACCTACTTCTAAATTTCATATACCTATGTATAACGGAAAGAACGTAAAGTTTTAGTGAATCCATTTTATCATATCTCACGTTTCGGGTTCGATTGTAATAAAATTATATTTCAAAGTGCTACGCGATCATACTAGTGTGCGCGCATACACAATCAGCAATAATAATAATAATAAATAAAATTATAATATCTACGGCATGCAGTTGATTTCTAAATGTAATATGCAATTCTAATACAAACGTATATAAGCGCAAGTGCACAACGTATAAGTTCGAACCACGGTTAGTTCATGCTGGTGAAACATTTCGTATCACGTTGTGATCATACATACCAAATTACGGAATATACATATAAAAACAAAACGAAATTTAAATCTGAAGAAGCGCAATTTCTTATGGCGAGCGAATGGATTTACCGCAATTAGCGATCAAACGAGTGACGTCATAACCAACCTGGAGGAAAACACAACAACATTGAGGGTCCTTCTACCACACTGTCGTCTAGTTGAAATTGGTGACGTACAAAAACATATTATTATTTTCATTTTCTTTAATTCAATATTTATCATTTTACTATATACATATTTATATATATTAGTATTATCATTTTCTTTCTACAATTGGTAATTCTTTGTTTTTAACTCGATTGTTCTGCTATTGATTATTAATTATCATATATGTATTTGGTTATTAGTTGTAGAGTTCGTAGTTAAGTACCAAAATTTGTTTTCTTATTATTATTATTAGTTAGCGGTGCTTGAGTTTTTTTTCTTCAATCGGTGAAACTCGCAATAACAAAATTATATATAACAACAAATTTTCCCTCCTATTTTGCATAGCATCTTTTACGATTCGTATTATTTTTGTGTAATTAATATAGAAACATCATGATAGTGTAAAGTACAATTAATAATGGGATGATTGATTTTAGCTGCGAAGTGACTTAACCTTTATAAAATTTTTAACGAATATAGCACACTTAAAGTATATATTGTAAAATGGCTTTCTACACCAGTTACGACGATGCAACCCCCCTAGCCACTGAACGCTACCCGCATGACATAAGTGTGCGACATGGTGTAGGATTGACCCAAGGCCATAGGTTACAAGGCGTTAAATCACAGGAAAATGAGCTTCATCACTGAAGAAAATTTTGTTCGAAAAATCAGCATCGACGGCCTGTTTTTCCAACACCCAATTTGCGATTGTTAAATGCTCCATATTCTTAAATGGCAGAACGTCAACTAAATAAATGACAGCGTACTTGACGTTTATCTCTGACAGATGTCGGTATACAGATTTCTACTTTATCAACCTCGAATTGGATAACCCTTATATATATATATATATATATATATATATATATATATATATATATATATATATATATATATATATATATATATATATATATATATATATATATATATATATATATATATATATATATATATATATATATATATATATATATATATATATATATATATATATATATATATATATATATATATATATATATATATATATATATATATATATATATATATATATATATTTATATATATCGCGCTTTTTAGGTTTTCACTTGTTTTTGTATTAAATTAATTTTTATGTGGTTTTATTAAAATTTCGTATTATTATTTCACTTTTATATTATTAAGTTAATTTTTATATGATTTTATTAAAATTTTGTTACTGGTACTTACAGTATTACAGTTTTCATCATTAGTGAGGAATTTATCCTGGGTAATTGTGAGTCTGAGGATTAGAATTTCCTCAGAGGTCTTTAAAGTGCACACCGGGTGTTGTACACTTGAGTTAGAGTTAGCTTCTTGTGATCCGGATGACCCGTATTTTTCCTTTTTAGCTGCTAGCGTTTATATTTGCTGGCGGCCTACTGCGGTACGATTTTCACTCACGGTAGTGTTAAATAAATTAGCTATGTTCTCGCGGGTATAGCCGTATTTAATTATGTTCGTAGACGAATTTACTAAGTTCTCATGGGATTAGTTACTTTTGTCTTTGTTATTATGTTCTCGTGGGTATAATAACTTTGAACTTTTACACTTTCACTTTCACTTTCTCTTAACTCACTGTTTCGGCGCCAGTTAAGATTATTCTAACATAATCTTTTTAAAAAAATTATTTTTTATTTGGACTACGTCCGTTTATTCTCAAATCAAACTTAAAACTAAACTTTATTACAATTTTTAATTACATGAAAAATATTGTATATTCTAAAAATGCTGATTGCGCACAATTCTATGGAAAATTCCATATAGCTGAAATAGCTGGAATTTGAGTGTTACACTTTTATGCAAAGTTGCAATCCTAATTATGCGAACTTGTTGTGTGAACACGTGTTTGTGTGTTCAATATTGATGACGATGAGAATTGTGTTATCTTAACTTATATATATATATATATATATATATATATATATATATATATATATATATATATATATATATATATATATATATATATATATATATATATATATATATATATATATATATATATATATATATATATATATATATATATATATATATATATATATATATATATATATATATATATATATATATATATATATATATATATATATATATATATATATATATATATATATATATATATATATATATATATATATATATATATATATATATATATATATATATATATATATATATATATATATATATATATATATATATATATATATATATATATATATATATATATATATATATATATATATATATATATATATATATATATATATATATATATATATATATATATATATATATATATATATATATATATATATATATATATATATATATATATATATATATATATATATATATATATATATATATATATATATATATATATATATATATATATATATATATATGGGGGGGGGCGAAGTCCGAGATTCATACCTCCTCGCCGGTGCTCCCTGGGTAACGCTAAATGATACAGTCATGGACACTACATGTCAGGGCGGGTTATTGGCGCCCTAAAACCAATACCAAACCAGCGTCTGTTCTCCATGTTAGGAGCGGCTGAAGCGGGCGTCTGTCTTGTATCAAGCGGCTCGCTATATAAATGTGTTCATGGTAGGACTGGATGCCTTAAGATTCTCACCAGTACGTGACCCACACACGTAACAAGCGGGTTGAGCGGCAGGCCAACAACCTTCCCTCATAAAAACCATTTAAGTTATGAACCCTAAACAAAGGCCTCGGATTACCATATCGGATTCATTACCAACTCGACCTCGGAAATTGTACACGGACAACGCTTTAAAAATGGGAACATGGAACGTGCTTAGCCTCTTAAGACCTGGAGATCTCCAGAACCTTTCGAACCAAGCAAAGAGTTACACATTAGACGTACTTGCACTACAAGAGCTTAGATGGTCGGGGAGTGGGATCCATGACACCACCAATGGTTACACTCTTCATTACAGCGGCCATCAGAACGGAGGAGAATTTGGAGTTGGCTTCCTTATCCATCGGCGCGTGAAGCACCATATCATCGATTTCCGCCCGATCAACATGCGGATGTGCACGGTCAGACTTCGCACTAAGAAATTTAACATCACGATCGTTAATGTGCATGCACCCACCGAAGATAAATCGGATGACATCAAAGATTTATTCTTTGTCGAGCTGGAGGAAGTCATCAATAACATACCGCACCACGACATTAAAATCATCGTGGGCTACTTTAATGCAAAAATCGGTAGGAGTGCAGAAAATACATCGCACATCGGTCCTAACAGTCTGCATCTAACTAGTAACAACAACGGCCAACGCGTCACCGCCCTGGCATTAATGTACAACTTAGTTGTATCAAGTACGTTTTTCCCACATAAGAGAATCCACAAAGTAACGTGGAGATCGAATGATGGAAGAACGGAAAACCAAATTGATCACGTCATGGTGTCTAAGAGACACTCGACCAGTATATCTGACGTTAGATCCTACAGGGGTGCAGATATGGACAGCGATCATATGCTTGTCATATTTAAATATAAGTGCAAACTGTCATCAACGTTCAACAGACAAGCACAAAAAACCGTTCGATGGAATGTGGATGCTCTAAAAGACCAAGCGTCACTGCAGAGTTACCAATCAGCTGTCACTAACTATCTAGAGCGGCCTAGCAACAACGAAGAAGCTCCTTCTAACATCCAGGAGCAGTGGCACACAATACAGTCAGCCATTACCACCGCGGCGCAAAACACTATCGGAAGAAGACCTCCGAGACCCCGTAATGATTGGTTCGATGATCAATGTCGCCTGATCGTCGCAAATAAACAAAAGCTTCGAGAAAAATGGTTGGCTCGCAACACTAGAAGCACACATGCAGAATATCTCACATGCAGAATATCTCCGCGCCAGGAAAGCCACGACTAAATACCTTCGTCAAAAGAATCGCGATCATATGAGATTATGCATCGAAAACATCAGCTTCCAAGCGGAAGTAGGAAATTCAAGCGACTGTTTTGCTAATGCCAGGAATCTCACTAAAGACTTCCACCCAAGAAGTACAGCCATCAAAGACGGGAATGGAGAATTGAGAACAAACGTGGCTGATGTTCTCTCAGTATGGCAAACCTACTTTCAAAATCTACTAAATCGGAATGACGACGTGACCCCCATTAGAGCAATAGCTCCTCCAGGTGAAGAGGTCTTTGTCGAATCCCACAGTGGAGGAAGTAGACGCAGCTATTAGTCGATTGAAAAACGGAAAGGCACCCGGTCTCGATGGAATCCCCGCAGAATTGATTAAACTCAGAGGCGCTACTCTTGCAACAAGTCTATACGTCTATAAGAAGAGCTGTCTGAGAATTAGAAGACCGCGCTCATATGTCCGTTGCATAAAAAAGGCGACCGTCTTAAATGTGAAAACTATCGTGGCATAGCTCTATTGAACGCTGCTTACAAAGTGTTGGCTAATGTTGTACTTGCCAGACTCATCCCTTTCGCCGAAAACATCATTGGCGATTATCAGTGTGGTTTCCGTCCCAACCGATCGACCACTGACCAGAGTTTCACCATGAGGATGATCCTGGAAAAATGTTGGGAGTACAACATAACCATACATCAATTATATATAGACTTCCGTCAGGCATATGACAGTATAAACCGCGATAACCTTTGGGCCGCGCTCATATGCCTAGGAATTCCAGAGAAACTCGTTTCTCTGTGCAAATTAACAACGTCTGGGTCTGTATGTAGAATTGTAATCGAAGGAACTGTGTCAGACTCCTTTGAAATAACATCTGGTGTTCGACAGGGAGATGCACTCGCGCCTGTGCTGTTCAATTTGGCGCTTGAGTACGTAGTGAGGAAAAGCAACATCGAAACTTCGCGCTGTATATTTAATAAATCAGGCCAAATTCTTGGATATGCAGATGATATCGTGCTTCTTGGCCGAAGACCTAGCGATATCAAAGACAGTTTCGTGCCGCTCGATCGCTGCGCAAGAAGACTTGGTTTGAAGGTGAACAGTAGCAAAACCAAATTTGTATCAACACCCAGGAACATCCCCATGGCAAACGACCACAATTTTGACCGCGTTGAAAATTTCAAATACCTCGGGTCAGTTATAACATCATCAAATGACATGCAGGCAGAAATAAAAGCCCGAATAGCTGCCGCACATCGAGTTTTCTACGCCCAATCAAAATTATTGCGATCTAGACATCTATCGCAGTCGTGCAAGCTCGCACTTTATAAAGCACTAATAAGACCTGTGCTGGCTTTCGGAAGCGAGAGCTGGACCATGACCACTAATGATTGTAGATTGTTATCAACTTTAGAAAGGAAGGTCATTCGCTCCATCTTTGGTCCCATTAAAGTCGCGAACAATGAATATCGGATTCGCATGAACCACGAGATAAAGCAAATACTTGGAGATTGCGATATTATCGGATTCATCAAATCCAATCGAGTGAGATGGCTTGGCCACGTTGCAAGGTCCCCACAACAACGGATGACCAATAAAGTGTTCCATCAACAACCAGCCGGTGTGCGTCGTAGAGGAAGACCCCGACTGCGCTGGCGTGACGACGTCGAACAAGATCTACAGGCACTAGGATGTCGAAACTGGAGGTCGAGAGCGATGGACCGAGATGGCTGGAGGACCATAGTGCGGGCGGCAAAATCCCTTCATGGGATGTGAAGCTAGATATATATATATATATATATATATATATATATATATATATATATATATATATATATATATATATATATATATATATATATATATATATATATATATATATATATATAAAGGCAATTTGAAACTAATACTTTAGTTTTCCTGCCACAATACTATCACCTGGTGAGTCTCAAAAAGACTCGGCCTGGAAACAAATGAATGCTGTAGACAAAAGATAAAGGATGCTTAAGTAAATACACTATGGTGAACCCCTCCGAATTCGAAAACTGTCGAGCTCTAAATGGTTCCGGTGGAGGAGGAAAGAAGTTAGACCCAGTGACATTATATTGACCGTAGCCGTATCCGCAGCCTAATTATGGGGAAGTATCATATAGGATCTAACCTAACCTTTTTTTTACATTTATTTTATAGAGACTGAAGACCAAAAACGCATTGCCAACAGTAAATTCTAGCAAAAACTTCGGTTTGAACAGGAGTTGCCCCTAAATATGTTTTTTTTTTTGAGATTCTTTCTCCAATAAAAGTAAAATATAATAAATTATCTGTTAGTTATTCGTTTCTCAACTCCTTAGCATTAACTTGTCTGGCACCGTTCGTTTCAGATTTATATAGTTGATTTGATTTAAACGTGGTTTAACTGATTAAAAAGGAAAGCCTTAAACTTGGAGGATAATTCTTACATCAAAATGATTACCTGGCTAATCCGTAATGGCCAATAAAACACGTTTTAAAATTTGATTAATAAAATAACATGTTTTAAAATTTATTAAAGGTATTTTTTTCATTCGGCTGGCAATGTTAACATAATTTCAAATAAATTGGCACTTGGATTTATAGTCTTTATTGCAGTTTCCGGATCACTATAAAATACACCCACATTTTCTTTTCGGCAATAAACGTTCACGTTCTCCGGAAAAATGCTACCCAAATATTTAATAGCGATTGTATACACGAATTTCGGTTTTAAACGAATCGCAACTCCAAGACTAATTATCACCGATTTCGAGCATTGTTCAACGGCATAGGTAAACTCTAAAGATCCACTTATAATTTTTTTCTTATCTTGTTCCATAATTTTGAGTTCGACAGGGTGGTTTTTATTAGAAATTCCAATCCATAATCCATTCAATATTGTTTCCCGTGAGACTGAGAGTGATGTTACAAATATTTCGTGGCATGAGAATAGGGACCAATGGAACGGTGAGTCGCAATTCTGTCTTGGGACTGAATTCCATAAAGAATGTAAACTGTATCTTCGTTTTAGAAAATGATGCTTAATATTCATTGAGATTAAATCACTCTCGTTTAAAAGTCCAGGATATCGGGCAGCACAATCACGTAACTCGACCATGGTCATTGTGGGAAATCTTATTTTTCTGATTAGTTCATCGAATTGGTGCCGGCCATCCGATAATGACATTCCTCGTTGCTTACAATGGTGATCTATCCATTTGGCCAACGCATTAAATATTTCCACTTCCGTAACCCGTTCTTCAATATGATTAAATTGCAAAACTTCAAGAAGCGCATCTGGATGAAGTAGTAAAAATTGCCGACTATTTAAACGTACCCATAAATTAAATGCAAATAGTGTTGCACTAAAATTTCTTGCCATTTGATAATTATTGACGACACAATATTCAAACAATTGAACACCCCACTTTACAGTAAGCGTCGCATTAATAACTTTATTTTCTAACATTATCACTTTGTACTTGATTGCCAGCTTCAATAGTTCAATACCATTATGATCGTTCACATCACATTGGTCCGTGTATATAAAACGAATAAATTCAAAAAAGCTTTCGTATGAAAAACCAACAATCGGAATTAATTTGTGTTCTCCATAGGCATTTTGTAGCAAATCTTGAAATATCTCGCTCCTTTTCATTAACTCCAAGGAATGTGCATAGATCACTTGGCCGCCAATGCTGAATTGAATATCCGATAGAAACTTTTGATTGAATAATTGTTTTGTAATTTCAGCCATGGTGAGCGGTGAATAATTTAACTTGAATTTCATTAAAAAAAAACTTTTTTACAGACATTTAGGTTAAAAGTAGACTGACGATTAAGTATTTTAATGCAAAAATGCACGAATAAATAAATTTATTACGGTATACGCTATAAATTATAATATTTTATTGTACAGTACCTATGCTATTCCACTGAAAGTTGAATTGAAGTTTGACCATAATGCGCCCCGTTCAATGTGTTTCTTTCAATCTTTCATTCTAATCTGTTATATTTTTCCTTTCATATATACTTATGATTTTTACTACTCTATACAGTTTCATCGTAGTAGTTGATGATGTGATGACTTGTTACTTGTAACTGCACAAGATTCACACCAGATTCGAATTCGATAAGCAAATAGTTCGAGCGTAAATAAACGTTTTATTTTGAATATAAGCTCAATGCTGCTGTCCTATCTCAATTTCAGCATAAAGTGTGCCACTCAACAACTATTTTGTTACTTGAAAGCGCTCAATGTTATCCAGATAATTTCTGACCTTGCGTTCCAAAATGGCTAGATTTTGGCTGTTCCGTGTTGTTGGCATCCAAGTCTCGCTACCAAAAGGTATTACTGTCACCGCTTTGTAGATATTTAAGTTAGCTTTACGCGATATAGATGTTTATGTTAGAGTAGAATGCTCGGTAATCTTCTTCGCAAATGTTATGTCTACAGACACGAGTTTCGAACATTTAAAATCAACTCCAATTATTTAAATTTATCCTTCCCATTTTGTATTGGGTGTCGCCTGTTAAAAATTCTTTACATGTTTATCTTCCCACGATAAACATGTATTTGATTTTCGTTTCATTGCCATAACTAGTACCTTGCTAATTCAGTGGGTGCGTCTAGTTATTGTTCGATGCAACGAGATGGGGGCGTGGCGGCAGTGTTGTGCAATTACGCTTAAAAATATTTTATTACGTTTTTTACGTAAATTATGTAAAAAATGATTAATTACGGTAAAAAATTGTAATAAATATAAATATGTATTTAATTAGCGACATCTGCACGAAAATAATTAAATTAGCGAAAAAATCCAAAATGCATTATTTTCATCGAGCAAATTTTATAATTTTTCCAAGGTTAATCTTATTTTATAGTTTTAATATATTTATCTACAAATGACAGTCATAAACAAATTAAATTTTTTTCTATATTTAATCCATATATACGTATCTTATAAACATATCGGCATAGTTACTTTATAGTTCATTGATCTTGTTAGGCTTACACAGATTGCCAAAAGTAAAAACGATTAACCTCGGAATCTCTACATCAGTCCTCTTATGTATATTATGCTTTATGACTATTTTCTAGTCGATAATACAACCATTAACATGCAATTACATCTATTAATTGTAGATTTTATTATAGATTATTTTGTGAGCGTGACATCTGCAAAATTGCTTTGGGCATTTGAACTTTATTTTTATTGTTTGCTAAAATAATTTTTTGTGTTTCTAATTTCCTTGGCGTGCCAATACTCGTAGTTTTCTGGTATCACACACTTAAATTCTAATTGGGTAATTAAAATCACCAAGCTTTTTCCCAGCATCAGCAACCACACTACACGATCTACTTGATGAATTCAGACAAATGAGCTACAACCAGCGTTTCATAACGAGATAAAAAATTTCGATACAAAAATATTTTAATTAAGTAACAGTGCATCGAATTCTAATATCTATTCTACCGTTCATGTAATAATTAGTTGGCGCTTCCAGAAATCTAATGAAACTTGAAAGCTCCTTGTATCCCTGCGAATTTTGAATACCGCATAAGGCGATTGCCTGAAACTATTAACAATATATTTCATCCTTTGAAACTTAGATGGATAAGCTATTAGATATGGTCTTTCGTTATATAAACATTAAGTGAATTGTGCTTCATGCAATGTTATAGAAAAGTGCATTGTTAAAAATATCGATACAAATGAATATTTATGTAATAACTTACACCTCTAATTATCGTAGTAGCGCCATTAATTAGCAGATGGTCAGGCTCACAAAATAATCTATAATATATTAATTTTCGAAAAATTTCGTTATTAGTTTTTTAGTTGCTTAATAAACACATTTTTAGAATCACTTGTTTTTTGTTTCGCAAAAATAAATTTTTGAATATTTACATAAAATTTTTTTCCAAAAAGTTTCAGAAATCACTCGGTCGATTTCGGCCAGAACAGATTAACACTGTAGCCCAAAAAAATCAATTTTCGTTCATTTGACATTTATTCAACCATAATTCAAATATGTAAGTTATTCGAAAAAAGTTTGACCACTTTTTCTAAAAACTTAAAATATACTGCGACATTTGAATTTTAGACTTATAGATGGCAAATGTGTAAGAATCTCAACAATCAGTTTCGAAATAGACCAATTTTAGAGGCCGTTTTTAAGCCCAAAAGGCATTCTAACATACTCAAACTGTCCTATTGAGGTTACAATACTTGCAAACTTAATACTGTTAGCGGCTAGTTTTACATGGTGAAATCCCGATTACAAATCTAACGTATAGTAAAATATATTTTCCCATGAAGATATGCCAATAGATCCTCTATAACAGGTAGAGGATAATTAACTCTAACTGTTACTTTATTCAGAGTTCTAAAATCTATATATAACCTCTTTTCAGCACTACTACGTTTGTTTATTAGCAAAATTGGAGAACAGTAAGGGGAATCGCTGTTCCTAATTATATTCTTTTCTAATAAATCTTTGAGTATATCTGAAAGTACTTCACGTTCTACAAATGACAGTCAGCGTGGAACTCGATTCATTGGAAGACAACGATTTTCATTTCAAATTTTGTTTCTGACTCCGAAGGTTTGTTACTTTCAAAATAATTCTTTTTAAGCAAGGGTCAATTGGCAATATTTCTAAGTGATTCATGTCTTCATGTTGAACCGAAGAAAGTATCATCTCTGAATAGTTATAGACGTTAATTTTCGACGGCTATCGTTTTCCTAAAACAAGCGTAGAAACCAAAGAGAAAATAGTAAAATTTATAGCCATTTTCTTTCTTCTTCATTTGTCTATACTACAGGAAAACGATAGCCTTCGATAATGAATGTCGAAAGTGACCCCTGATTTTTGTATCACACAAATTTAAAAATCATGGTTTACTATCATGTGATGTAACATATGGTATACTATTCGAAACGACAATGAAATGCATATTTCACAATTTTTCTTCACATATTTCATTTAAATGGATTTGAACGGGGAAAGAAACAAAGATGAAGCCGCTTCTTGACAACCCGTGTAGAATGGCTCATTAGCACAGAATAGATATTATCCAGAAGCGCCATTTATACTGTTTATAATGGAGGTTGAACCTAGGTTGAACTTTCAAGGGTGCCGCATGAAAATTGTCTCGTACTAGACAAAGTTAAAAATGTGTGATAGATAATGCAAATTGTTGTTGTACCGCCGTTTTGAGTTCACACATTTTTAACTTTGGCTAGCTCGAGACAATTTTCATGCGGCAACTGCAATGTAAACAGCAAAAGTTAACTTGGAATTAACTCGACTCAATCCAAAAAAAATCTTAGGTCGAGTCGAAACACAACACAAAAATAAAACTAAAATAAAAAAAACATAAAAAATTATTAATTTTAATTTTTTTCTGTGAGCAGTGGAGTGGGATCTAAATACAAAAGCATATTTTTTGTTGTAATTTTTTCCGATTTCAATTTATTAAGTTTTCCCTAAAATTGAATGAATGCAATTAATTCATTTAGACATTTTAAAATTTTTTGGACTATCCAAAGATAACTCTGCCAATATAAACACTAGAAGTTAACTACAAGGCCAACCTGAAGATAACTACAAGTTGACTCGACCAGCAATTTAAACCGCATAAACATGAATTGTACTAATAATGGCACAGAATAGACAGAAAATAGATACCCACTGCTCACACAAAAAAAAATTAAAATTAATAATATTTATTGTTTTTTTTTTATTTTAGTTTTGTTGTTGTATCTAAGAATTTTTTTGGATTGAGTCGAGTTAACTCAATTGAAATTCGAAAAAAGTCGAATGGTTGTATGCTGGTATGTTGTATCATTTTCGAAAAGCAAAAATGATACAACTTTCACTTTTTCGATTCGACTTTTTTCGATTCGAAGTGATGGTACAACAACATACCGCCCCAACAAGTTACTTTTGGTGTTTATATTGTAGGTTTAACTCAAATATAAACAGTATAATTACACTGTGCTTGAATTGCAAACAGTTTTTGCGTGACAAGCTGGACACCCGGGGGTAAACCTAATTCGAGTATGCTGAATTCAATGGTGCTAGTAACATTTCAAAGTTAGTCCCCATTTTTGAGATATCGCTTTCGACGTGTTTTGCCTCTGAGTCAAAAATTTGTCAAAATATACACTCATATTCACGTTTGTAGCTCTTGAACCATTAAGATTTTCGTTATGCGTTCTTCAGCAAAGTTGTTGCGCAAGCCAAGACAAACGACTTTGCCGAACATATCAAAGCCGAAAAACGACATCTACAATCACATTTTTGTGTTATTTTATTTTTTGCTTTTCATTTTGACGAAAAACACGTTTTTTATCATTTTTTGTCCATTTATTGAATTTAAATCGATCGAATAAACATCTCATCAGCAAATATAGAAGCTATTTAAAAGAAAACTAAATTGATTCAGTTGGTTTTATTGTGATTTTTCTCAATTTTTTCCTAAAAAATTAACATTTTTCTTAACTTTTAATTTTAATTTTCTGATTTGTTCGTGTCGTCTTCGGGTTCTTCTTCCTCTTGCAAATTCCAACAAATGTCATCCAAGAATGCATCTAGCTTTTTGCCGCTGTACCAATGTTCGAGCCTTGCCGTCACTTGGTGAAAACGCTCGCCGTGCTCATCGGCTTCGGCTGGTGATTGTGCGGCGAACTTTTCCACATGACAATGCAAAAAATGTATTTTTAGTGACATTCTAACGTTTATATTATGAAAAGCAGTCATCATATTTTCAATATATCTGCGCCAATCATTGGCTCGGTTAATTCCGAGAACATTCTTAATAACTTCTTTTACACATTTTCATGCCACAAGCTCTCGTTCACTGCATCAACTTTCATCAGACGACGAATATCTGGTCCATTAAGTATTCCTGTAATAAAAAACAAGATGTGAGATGAAATTTCATTTGATCAAAACTTACATTCGAATAGATGTAAACACCAACCTTCTTTTATTTTCATTCCACTTAACCGTGGAAAAATGCGACGCAATTCGACGAACGCATTTCCATCTGGATTCAGCGCTTTTATAAAATTTTTAACTACTCCAAGCTTGATATGAAGTGGTGGTGGCAATATTTTTTTAATTGGCACAAGTGGAGCCTCAACGATACTGTTGTATCGCAATCTAATGTTCTCACGTAAAGCCAAGCACATAAAACACATGTTTTTAGTGTAACCCAATTGCATGCCACTTAAAAGAGCTATCACTTTTAAATCTGTACAAACTTTCCATTGATGGTCATTGTATTTAATCAAATCGATGATTTTTTTCATTGATGCATAGGTTTTCTTTGTGTTTGTGCTGAGTGCAATTGGAATGGAATTCTGTGAGTTGGTAACGTGAAGGAGAACTGCCTTCAAGCTGCTTTTAGAGGAATCGATGAACAATCGCCAATCTTCAGGATTATATGCATTGTGCATTGTAGATACAAAACCTCGGATACCAGTGCAAAAAGCGAGTGAATTATTCTCAATTGATTTGAAAAAATTCGTAAAATGACGATGGCGATTTATTGCTCCATATATCCGAACATTTGGAGCCAAAATGTTCACTTGTTTTAAATCCTTTGACAAAAAAAAATGGCTTGCCGCTACGATAGTTTCAGGCGTTGTACCATAAAATCCGAACGATTTTGCGAGATTTCAATGTGATTGCATGGCGCAGTGACATTTGATGGTTGATATATTGATGCAGATGTTTCTCCGGTTTCACCTGATTCAAATGTTGTTGGTAAATATTCCTCAGTTGGGTTTGATCTTTCCGGAACAGGTATTTCATCTGAATGCGGCAGCGGTAGATGAGTATTTATCGTTGCAGTGTATGTCAAAGAACCAACTTTGTTTCTGTTTGTATACCGAGAATATAATTCATGCACCCATAACATTGAACTGCGTCATGTCCTTGTGGATCGACCCATATCATCGGGACACCAAATGGTATTGCGGCTCCAGTGTTTTGCCATCTATGCAGATGGAAAATGCATGTTGTACAAACAAAAGACGGCGTTCAATTTACACCACTAATAACTATTTGTGAAAAGTATAGTCGATATAAATCAGCGGTTTCATCACTTATTTTGCGGCGATTGCTCATAATTGTAAATTTTCCACACACATAACAAAAACACTTGAGTTTAAAACACCTATCCATATTATTTATTTCACCAGATTTCACAAGACGATTTTCACTTTATTTTATTCTTTTGTCACTTTATGTATTTAGATGAACAACTTTTTATTTTTAATTTTATATTACAGTTTTTAGTTCTTACTTATTGTGTCAATTTTTTAACTTTTTTTAGAAATATCGATTTCGAGAATAATCTCTTCTTCGGTTTATTTTTTGCTACTGTTACATAATTTATTTTGAAGCTCTTTATATACTGTAGCTAGGCGCTGCTGTTTGGTACCTCCTTTGTTTTAAAGTTATGGAGGTCGTAAATTTTATTGGGGTTTTGTGTTGATTTTGTCGCGAAGTAAATTGTGGGTGTTTTCGTATATTTTCAGGGTGTGAATTTTTGCCGTAATATTACTCATGACTCATGAGAAATTCGTATACGTACAGTATACAAATGTCTCATGACTCATGAGTCAAATTGGTACACCTGTCTAATTTCAGTCCTTTTTTGATTCTGTGCAAAATGGTTACATTTTTATTGAATTTAGTGTATGGTTTTCAGTTTTTTTGTCTTGTACGAAACTTGATTTTATGTACTTGTGATGTGTTCTTTGTATCTTATCTGAGATGAGCGTCTTGTTTAGCCTAAGTATGCCGAATTCCAGTTGTATTTAGCCTTACCTGTGTACTTATGTTTCTCGAAATGGCAAGGTAGGAGCCGGAGTCTTCTTTGAGAAGCTTTTGCCAAAACTGACAAGACCCTGCCTTTTTGGGGAACATGCGAGAAGGCTGGGTCTACAGACGAATGACTTTGTAGAAGTTGCATGGACAAAAAGGAAGGAGAGACTTTAGATAACTTCCTATGCTCGTGTCCGGCACTATGAAGGCATAGGTATTTGGGCGTATCCAATGTGACCAGCCTTACAGATCTCGCTGAATGTGGAGTGCGAGATATTTTGCGGTACGTACGTAGCTCCGAATGGTTTTGAACAGTGGTAAAGGGGAAATAGGTTCCTGTGGTATCACAACGGGGCACTCCTGGTCTAAGTGTGCAGAAGTGCCACTCCAAGCTAACCTTGGCCTAAGTAAAACACACATATATGGAAAAATAACACAAAAATGTGAATGTAGATGTCGTTTTTCGGTTTGATATGTTCAGCAAAGTTGTTGGTCTTAACTTGCGCAACAATTTTGCTGAAGAACGCATAACGAAAATCTTACTGGTTCAGGAGCTATCAACGTGAAAACGAGAGTATGTTTAGACTCAGAGCCAAAAAATGTCGATAGTGATATCATAAAAATGGCTACTAACTTTGAAATGGGACTAGCACCATTCATTTCAGCGTACTTGAATTAGGTTTACCCCCCGGGTGCCCAGCTTGTCACATTTTTCTACTAGCACAGTGTTATTAGTGTAGCGACATCTATTGTAATATACTTTAACTGTAATAAAAATCTTTTAAATTTAAATATTTAAATAAATATAACTTCGTTATTACAAAATATCCTTACAAACTCACTACATCTTTAGGTTTTTTATAGTCATAATCTCTTATACACGGGTTTTTCAATTTCCGAACAAATAACATACAATTATTGCCACCGTTAATAACTTCCGAAAAATTGGAAAAATTTCTTTACAAACGTTGAGTTAAAACTATTTTGTGTCAATGATGTAACCGATGTAAATAGGTACATTCATATTAAAAGATTTTTCTAGAATTTCAGAATAACAACAATAACAACAGAAACATTTTTATTTTTTTTTTATTTTAATCCCTGCCATCTGTTCTGGGCCGAAGCACCCCCTGGTGTTTCGCGGTTAATTTTTCCCGCCCTACTTTACGCATTTCTGCCAAATCGAAGACGTACGGCTATAGGACCGATTTAAGTTACCATGGAAGATGGGTTGGCGCCACGGTGTTCCTTTTAATCACAGATCGTAATCTGTTACTAACAGAAACGTTATAACGCTGTTTTTTAGAAAGAATATCGACTCATTTTTTTTACCTTCGTATTCGTAATTTTTTTATATTTAAAATTCAAATAAAGAATTACGCACTCATAAAGAAATTTTGATATTCTATTTTGGTAAAAATTTTAATTAGGTAAGTTAAAATCGAGTATTGTAATTATAAACTATGAATCAATTTAAGGTAGGAAGAATTTTTTTGCTCTACGCAATGACGGTTCTGGTTTAGTACTATTCTGTGCCCATACCTTCTTTAGTAGTCAATATGGTTGTCTTATTTTCGGTTAATCATCTTGATTCTGTCGTTAGTTAAAACTATTTAAAATAAAAAATGTCAAAGTTTTTCTAAAATTTTTATTTTATTTCTCATAATTTTTTTTATATTTTTTAAATTTTGTTAATTTTTCCATGGTTTTTATAGTTTTTGTTTATATAAATTACAGAATAAAAAATTAAATAATCAATATTTTAAGCTGCAACGAATTTTTTTGCTCGATATAAAAAACAACTAAACGACTTAAACAAAGCAAAACAAAATATCGCACATACGATAATATATCCTTTTCCTTATTTATTTATTTATTTATTTAATATGTGTTTTTTTATTAATTTTTAATTTAATCAACGAAACAAAAAAATAATAAAGTATTTTAATAATTAAAAAAAATGTACAATATTATTATGTATATATAGGTCTGTAACACAAGACGAAAAAAAAATCAAATAAATAAATTAATAATAATATTTTTTATAATAATTTAGATATTTATTTATTTATTACAATCGCAACTGATTATATATAATATGTATATAATATGTATAATTTTTATTAATTTTATATAAAAGTCTCGCCGCTAAGAGCGATCGATATACCTAATCGACAAAATTATGTAAAAAACAGTTTTTTAGCTTAAAATAATTAATTAATTAATATTTTATTATTTCAAATAATTGTAAAAGAAAAAACGAATAATAATAATTAATTTAAATAAACATTTGATTATTTTGTATTTACTATTTTTTAAAATTTTATGTAAATAATAATAATAATAAAATGGAAATATTTGATTTTTGTTTTTGTTTAATTTTCCTATTAGTTAAATTAATTTATTTATTATATATTTATAAAATTATAATAAGAGAGAAATAATCAATATGTAATAATAAAAAATAATTAAACAAATAAAAAATTGATTAAATTTTAAATAATTGGATTTTTTAAATTTTTTATTTTTGATTATCGTCACACAAAAATCATAGTACCTAATTGTTTTTTTTTATATTATAAATAATAATAATAATAATAATTACAATGTTGATAATAATAAGAATAAATAACAAGTCAGAGCTCTTTAAGTAATGTACTTTTTGCGTTTTTAAGCTTATCCAAACGCTTGAGTAAATGATTATTTGATGTTTCTAACTCTTCTAGACGTTCCATTGCTTCGCGATTCTAGAATTTAAAAAAACAGAAATTCCTTAAATTTTTATTTAATGAAAAATTTTTTATTAATAATTTTTTTATAATTTGGGACAGGCACTGCTACTTGGTTAAAATACAGATGGGTAAATTAATAACTCTAATCCAATGAATAATTCCATAAAAGTATCAAACACAAAAACAACACTGACAACTGCAACAACTTGCCATGTCATGCTACAGTTAAAATCGAAGATGATCGGTTTAAATCGAATATTGCTTTAATTTACGCCGCACAACCAATACCACATCAATGACGCTTCTTCTGGTAAGGGGAAGGTTAAGCGAGCGTCTGTTTCTTTCAAGCAAGCGGCTCGCTATCTAGCTACTCTCACAAGAAAAATCAAGTTATGCACTCTGCACAAAGGCTCTGGATTAGTTTATTTGATTCACCAATACCAACTTCGAAAAATGTGCAAGGGCTTCACTATAAAAATAGGAACAAGGAACGTACTAATTTTACAATTTATATATTGGAAGGGTTGCACTTCAAGCGCTTAAATGGTCTAGGAGTCAGAATCATAATATCATCAATACTGGCTCTCTGCGCTAGAGGAACCATCAGAAAGGAAAAAAATTAGTAATCTGTTTTCTCATTCACCGGCAAGTGGAGCTTGGTATCATGATCGTTTGCCCTGCGAACATAAATTCAATTTCCCATTTTATTCTTAATTCCCATTGAAAGTAAATCAGATAACGTGTAATAATTATTCTTTGGTAAACTGGAGGACATCATTAGTAACATTTCGCACCAAAATAATTGTGGATTACTTAAATGTAAAAATTTAACGGTTGACGGGAATCCACATCACTCATTGAGAGTGAGAACATAGAGATTGCATCAGCTAATTAACAACAACGACCAACGAGACACCGAACTGGCTGTGGGATCGAGTACGTTCTTTCAATATAAGAAAATACACAAAGCTACGGAAACTCAAATTAATCACGGATGATTCTATAGAGGACAATATTTACATTTACAGAGATAATACAAATGCTTGTTATTTTCAAATACAATTCCAAATTGTCATCTACATTTTACAAATAAGCAAAGAATAACGTGTGCTAGACATCAATACACTAAAAATGAAAACGAATTGCGCAATTACCAATTAGTTGTTACTGATTATTTAGAACGGCACAGTGTAAAAACTACGAACATAATTCAAACCTCCAGTGAGCACTCGGCAAAGGTTATCGGGAGGAACACCTAGACTACACTGGTGACGCCTACGAACCATATATACGAATAATAAGATGTATAAGCTTGACGGGGCGAGCCACGACAGTTGGAGGACACCCGTGAGAAAGAGGGAGAAAATACCAATTTCAGAAAATTATCCATAAAAGAATATTTCATAATTTAATTTACTGCTTAAGGTGATAGACAATAACTTTGTTCTAGAATGCGGCCGACAGGGGTCATGGTAAACAAAAACGATGTGAATAAAATTCATTTTTGATACTTGTATGTACTTGTATTGCGATTTTAAATTTTTTTTTACGTAATTTTCTGAAATATGGCTAAATTGGCGCATTTTAAATAGAACTGGATCCTTAGCAGTTTTGTTTAAATTTCGCTTTATAAAACAGTGAAGTTCCTAATTCAATTTTTTTAAAGTTTTGGATTATGGCCAACAGAGGCCATACTAAATGGAACTTGGCCATATATGGGGGATTCTAAATTGATAAATGTTTCAGGAATCGAAAAAATTTAATAAAGTGCCACCAAACAATATTAAAATATTTGATATTTTGTGAAATTTTGGAATATGGCCTGCAAGTTCCATTATTATTAAAACTAGGCCATTTTAAGCGATTTTATTCAAATTCGTTTTTGATTATTGTAATATGGCCAGAAACTTGTGTGTGAAATGGAACTCTGCCATATCTCAGCAGATTACTCGGTTTTGATGTTCCTACTGGAACTCCTCTATATTAATTCATTTCGAAGATTTTGAAATATGGTCAAGTTTGGTTAAAGACTTCGCCATTCACGCCAGGCAAGCCATTTCTTAATCATTTGGCTAAAAAAATATGCTAAACAATTGCTCAGCTACCTCTTAACTGAATTAAATAAAATTTGGTTTTATATTGTTTGGTTTATAAATAACTTTTTTTATGTCCTTTTTTTAAGCCGTAGTAAAATGTGCTTTCTAGTTCTTAGAAATGAGCACTGAACTATTTTTTTTGTTTAATTCGTTTTGTAGGAATAATTTTTGTCGATTCTTATAAAATATTTAGTGGCAATCATTTTTTGATAAAGTTTGGGAATATTTTTATAAAATTTGATTTGATTGTTGATAGTTGAAAGACGAGTTGATGTTTGAAATTATAATTTGATTTTTTGTAAGGTTCTGGAATTTCGCCAATATTAGCCGAATTAAATGGAACATGTAAAAAATCAAAGCGAAATCGAATCTGTTAAAAGTCGATTTATATGTTTGAATTTCGATTCTAAATTTATTCTATGGTGAAGTTTTGGCATTATACATAATAGTCACGCTAAAAGGAACCCAGCTCTTCTTAAATATTCAACCAAAACTAGGTTTTTTATCAGGAATTTAAAACTAACTTGATTTATGTTTTTCTTATGAGCAAATTTTATAAAACTATAAAACTAAAGGTTATCTTAATCTTAAAAAGAGAACATTTATAATTTATAATGCAATCATTTCTTTCTTAAATTAAAATATGTATATGGATAAAGGGTTAGAAAATGATAGCGCATCTGAAACTTCTGCGAACGAATGGCACGCAATCAGTTATTCTAATGTTTTCATTCATTGACATCGCTTTTGGGCAGGGGCGACTGCCTATAGAACACCAAACATTAGAAACGTCAATACATATTTCGTTCTTATGCAATTCCTAATATGTATTCATATATAATAATTACCCAAAACGTGAGAGTGTTAGAGAGGGAGGGAGTATTTTGAACCGGAGTATATTTAGTGAGAGTGATGTTTTCCTAGAAGTTTTCCTAGATGTTCACATATCAAGCGACTTGGTTGGTTTTATCCGAGGTAAAACTTTATTGAAAGAATTTAACAATTTACCAATTTAGGAGTCGAGAATGGATGATGGTGTCCAAATTTGGAATCACCGATAAAGTGTATGTCATTTATACATTATTAGATAATACCAAACAACATATCAGCGACGAAAAAAATGAAACGCCTATTTGCCTTGCCAAATACGCTAGCCCGGGATACATTTCTATCGGACGTTATAATTGTTTATTTTTATATCAGAGTTTATTTCTTGAAAGCAGCTTAGGAACTCGTACTCGCAAAACCAAACCAGATCGAATTTATTAAATGAAATTTTTGATTGATGCATTTTGGAAGAATCCTAACTAATTGCAACTGGTAAGCAAAATCACAAATACACAAAATGCTAGATCCTTCGGCTGATGAATGTTGGCTATATTTTCATTTCAATGTTTAGGCACTTCATAGTAAACTTGGAATGCGCTAGCTGAGACTCCTCGTACTTTTTTAACAACAACTCTTAAATAAGTTCTTCATCATAGGAATGTAAATTTTCCACATAATTTCTTATATAATATTTGGCTTTTGGTGTGTAGTGCTAAAAAGGTTCGACGGAATTACAGTAAGTTGAATAAAATTGCACGAGACTTGCACTTACATTAGGAGTGACCCAACAATCAATTTTACATCGATTAAAATCATTGGGAATGATTCAAAAGCAAAAAAATTGGGTTCCATATACACTGAAGCCGAGAAATGTTGAACACCGATTTTATGTCAAATGCTGCTTGCCAGGCTTAAGCGAAAGGCTTTTTGCATCGCATAGTCACTGCTAATGAAAATAGACTCACTAGGATAACCCAAAAAAATCATGGGGACCACCTGGCCATGTTTCAACAGCGACAACCAAACCGAATATTCATGGAAAAAACTCACGTTGTGTATTTGGTTGGATTAGCTTGGTGTCGTGTATTAGGAGTTGCTAAATCCAAACAAAACCATTTCTAGGGCTCTCTACCGAACACAATTGATTAGATTAAGCACTCAAGGAAAAACGTGCCCACTACTACTCTAGACCCGCTAAAATTATTCTTCTGTATGAAAATGCTCGTCGACATGTTGCGGCGCCGGTAAAAACATACTTGGAAACACTCAATTGAGAAGTTTTACTCCAACCGCTGTATTTACCAGGCAATGTCACGTCTAATTACCACTTGTTTCGGTTTTTGTGAAAAACGGCGGAGATTTATTTGTCTACCCAATATAAATCACATTATTTCAAATGGATAGGTCATTAATTTAACAATTATTTCCAATTTTTTGCAATTGTTAAAACATTTCCCAAAATTCAAAATTTTTTCTTAATATTTCTTATTACTTAAACATATCTCTGAGGATCGTGTTCGTTGAAGCGGTACTTTGAAATCGTTTTTTGAAATTTAAAAAATGAGGTAAATTGTCTTTCTCAAGCTTTGATAAAAAAGATCGAGTTTCTATTCAAAGCAGTCTTTCTAGCTATCTGGTAAACTCAAAAGCTAACTATCGTCCTCTAACCATTCATATTCGTAACTTCTACAAACCAAAAACTCCTTAAATTCACTAATATTGTGAAGAACTTGCGTTTACATAACTATCGGACATCATAAGTACAGTTCTGTAGATCTAAAGTAAATTGCTTTTGTTACACTTGTATTTTAAAAATTCAGCTCTGTAAACTTCTTGTTCAAATTGATTTTGGAAACTTAGATGTTGTGGCCATGATATCTTTCATATTTAGGATTTTACCAAATAGTTCCTGTTGCTGTGTTATGCGTGATAGGAAATTAGGATAATTAACCTCGATAAAGAGCAATAAAATAACATTGCCATAACAAATATAACAATAAAAACCAAATTTTTTGTTTTACGGAAATATTTAGATATTAGAAAATATTCTGTAAGATCAACCAAAAAAACACACCACCCATTTTTTGTATCCTCTTTACTAAGAACATAGTCTGCTGGAATTAAAGTACCTATTAGGACTTAATAAATGATTTCTATTTAACTGAAAATGAACACAGAACAAATTAGGGTTACAACCAACATACATACATTATGATCTGTACTACTTGTATCAAAATTGGTTATTTCTTTGACTTTTGCCTAAGCAAAAACAGTTTTATACGCAAGTTGAGACAAATTTATGTGCCGAGCGAGTACTTATCAAATTAAAAACAAATTCTAGTGCAATTAATTAGTTGTATCTTAATATTTTGGACGTATTATTATCACTAATAGGGTTCGAAAAATTCTTGACCAGTACAACTCAGTAATACCGGAAATTATTATATTTCATAATAGATTATTTACTGGACTGTGGAATCTAATGAATGTTCTTTAAAAAAAATATGACCTTGTACACTGACTGGAAGGCTATACTCGTCATTATTTAGCTCCTTGGTTGCTTCCCAATTTATTAGACAGTGTGCACATTTCTTAAAAAGTTACGATTTAACGAGTGACGGCAATCTTTGAGACAATAGAGATGCTGAATTGAGCAGCAGGTTTTGGATTAATCGAATATTATCTTACTGCCCAACAATAGGAAAGAAGACTTACTATGAACTTCCAGAAAATTTTAAGAGCGACAATTTGCGAACACATTTCTACTGACCTCAATCAATACCGTTCAGTTTTTGTATTTTCTAGGTTTCAATCTGAGATGGAATTATTGCTTTCTCACAATTATTAACCGTCTGCAAGATAAATTGGAAACAATTACGGTAAATTTAATGTGAAAATAATTAAAAAACTTGGAACGGCAATAATTGTAAAGTAAGCAAAGAATACGAATTATTGAAATGTAAATATGAAAGTTGAAGTCAGATCGAACCGATGGCTACGTTTACTCTATTTACGCCCTATGTTTTCAAACTGCGTTGAGCTAGAAACATGACAAGCTGATGATAAAATAGTTTCCACAAAACATATAGAAATTGTGCTGAAAGATGTGCTTGTAACATGTGGTTATGTTCGTTAGGTGTTTGATCCGGTAAGAGTGACATGCGAGAGTCAAAATGATGACATTATTTTATAAAAATAAACTCGATCGTCAGACTTCATCTGCGCCCATTCTAACAATTCTAATACAGTTGTAGTGAACGGATTTCTTGGACCATACGGGATTCCACATTAGATATCATCGATTAATTGACGATCGTCACATGTTATTGGATGATTCTCAGCTGAGACGTGACATGGGCCAGATACGGTCTCAACTAAATGCTACGTCACTATGTTCGTCTTCTGCTAATTAGTAATCATGAATAATGTGACACAAATAAAAACAAATTAATATATGTAGAGGAATTTAATATAGTGCCATGGTTAACCCAACTGATAAATAAATACTAATTGGATGCGATCTCATGATATCCGATCATTTATCAACAATTAAAACCGCATAAAAATCGTGACTTTGGGAAATTTATTCAAAACAAAAATCGATTTGTCATAACAGTGTACAGATGGTAAATTAAGTTTGTTTATTCCAGAAAAGTAGTTCGTTCATACACATTAATTTCTATTCCTGTTTTAAAAAACCAGGGTTTGATTTTAAATTGACATGCATTGTTAATAACTGATAGTGATAAAACACAAACATATTTTAATCTTACTGGGATTTAATGAAACCAACGTAATTTTGACAGTATTAAAAAATTTTGAAAACCGTTCTGATCCATAGACCAACCGGCAAGGAAAAATATTTTTGTAAATCAATGAAAAATGAAAAAATTAGCACAACACATAAACATAAAATGAATGATGGGGATTTTCTAACGAAAATGGGATTTCTATAAAAAACACCACACATTTTGAATACCCAAATATGGTTTGTTGTACCAATATATAAAGAATAAAATTGAGACTACTGGCAATGACACTCATCCCAAAGATCAACCAACATTGGCTGGAAAAAGAACTTTAATTTGAAAAATTTATTTGGACACGAAAAATATTGCTATTGAACTTACCTCGCGTTGCAGTTTACGCCGTTCAATTTTTAATTCAGCTTCCGCCTTTTCAGCCGCCTCCGCTGTACTCTTATATCGTATTACTTGAGTTTCGGAACGTGCTAAACTTGCTTGGAGGCTTAATATTTCTTGGTCGGCTTTTTGTAATTTATATTTACATTCGGCTAATAATTTACTTGTTGAATCTCCTGGAATTGCAATTGGTTTTAGCAAATTTATGTTGTCTGAACCAATAATGGACTTACGTGGAACATCTTCATGATCATCATCACCTGTTGGGCCATTCATCGAATTAGATCGTCGCCCCTGTGTTCGCGCCTCAGATAATTGTTGTTGAAGCTGTTGTATATCAATTTCGAATTGTTTTCGATCAGCAGCGAATCTTTTAAGTCTTACATCTGAATGATTAAATAGTAATAAAATTTAATATATATTTGAATATATTTTATAAATATTTTAGTAACTGACCTAAAGAACCCTGAGATGTTTCCAATAAGTGTGCATTTTCTGCACTGACTAGAGCACGACGTGCATCTGTACCATTTTCATCCTCAATCGTAACTATAACTAGACCTTGTTCAGCAATTAATGTATCACGTTCGTTCAATTGGCCCTGTACTAATTTCAGCTCCTCTTGTAGCTTATCATTATTCCGTTTTAAGGCATCATGATCACGACATTTTTCCCGATACTCACGTTGCAATTGCGCATGTGACTCTTCCATTTCTTCCAGCTTGTCTTTCAGCAATTGTATTTGATATGATTGTGAAGATCGTTCATTATCTAATTGAGCGTTGGCGATCATTGCCTTACGAAATCGTTCCTCAACCTCCTTGATCTCATGTCGTAGATCGCGTAGACTGCGACCCTCCTCCTCAAGGGAGTCTTCACTGCTACGTCGCGATGACATTGAATTACCGCGCACCGTTGATATTGTGGTCGGTGTAGACAGTGCTGCTATACGGGATCGTGACAAAGGATCGATACCGGCTGCCGTTTGCATATCAAAAACACGATCTGCATTTTGTTCCTGTTCCTTTTGTTGTCGCTCCAGTTCGCGCATACGAATCTCTCGTGCTTCTGCCCGAGCTTGCCGACGTGCTGCCAGTCTTGCCTCTGCCTAAATATAAAAAGATAACTTATTAATAAATGCGATACGAACACAAACATAAGGGCGAATGATATATAGAAAGCGGTTTGGTACAATACATAGCTTTGGCTTCCCTACCCATTGCCAAATTTTTTGCATTAGCAGCATCATACAAAGTGGCTGGTATCTACATAAATAACATTCAATATGGTTTATAAACGTGTACTGACACATAACACAATTAGATGTAGCACAATACTAATTTTATGTGGGAAATTTTGACAGCATATGATAATCTGATCCATAAATTGATGATATTTGTAATTTCACAGGGTGATTATAAATACATGCTTTATTGTATAATGGTATAATACAATATTTAATATTTTATCGCTTGAAAGTTGTTCTTAACAAACATTTATTGGGCTTAACTAAAAATTTGACCATTTTAGTTCCAATTTACTATATCATCGTGGCACATTGAATAAAACCTCTGTGCTCAGTTTCCCAGTAAATTTTTTTTTCTGAGAAAGGGTTGATTATACGTTTATATTAAGCCATTTAAAGTGAAAAGCTTTAACTCATACGGATATATAATAAGGCACCAACTACCTGAAATCTACGAAAGATAAAAACTGCCAAGCCCGTGCCCACTGAAAAAGTTGAGAGCTTTAAGCCTCCCGTCGTATAGCGTGAAATTAATAGATCACACAAAAGCGTATACCAATTTTCGAAATATTAGAGCTGAAATAACGATACACTGAAACGGTTACATTCGGTTTAATGTTTCTGGTTTTACAATTAATTTTGGGTGCATATCTGAAATAAGCACCTGCTGTCATAATTCGACATGAAAATCAATTCACGAATGTCATGGATGGCCATCGCTGACTTATAGCCTGAACAGACTGTGGTTTAGTTAAACTGGCTTAGCAAAATTTAATCAAGTACCACATGGAAAAAGTCTAGTGCTAGTAGATTTTTCAATTTTTTGTAGTATGTCGAACTGCTAAAGGTTAACTAATTCAAAATACAGTCGCATTTCGCAATTATTTTCTCAATTATTAACCGATTAACTACTCATAAAACAGTTATTTGTTTAACAAAAGCAAAACATAATATTTATGTAAAATACACAAAGTAAATTAAATAGATAAGATTTGTGTACTCTGTAGGTGCTGAGTCACCAACAATTTTATTCGCAACTAATCAACTCGGCTACATATGTATAGATAAAAGATAAGTATAAAATGCAAAATGGAGTTAGTTTGCAGTCATTGGCAAATTTGATTTACATTTGTTACCCTGTATTGAGTTTTTAACGCATTTTGCATTATGTGCATTAAGCTGTTTCTAGATAATTGCGTTCGTAAAACCCCCAGTAGATTACGCGAGCAAGTATTTTTATATATAGCGAATTGGTAATAATCACCCTGTAAAAAATAATATTTTTGTTTATGTAGAGATATATTGTAGATAGATAAAAAGATAAAACCCCAAACCTCACCCAAAATATTCATTACCTACATATATATATCTAGAATAAACAACAACAAAAACATAAACCTACTATTTCGTTATCCTTTCCCAAGATATTAACAATAACTTCATCATCTTCATGATTGTTACCGCCGTTGTTATCGTGCAGCAAATACTGGTGATGGCTTGCGTGCAATGAAGATTTTCGTCGCTGGTGTAAATTCCCCAGTATCTCCATACTCGGCTCTTCGGGAAGCGATGGTGAACGATTTATTGGCGTCGACGTTGATAAGTGGTGATTAACAAGTCGAGTATTTATACTTTCGTTTAACATATTTGTATTATTATTATTACTATCACTATCGATTATATTCTTATCACTATCACTATAAATTAGGCCACTATTATTTATAATACTATTTTCGTCTTGTGCTTTATTGATTTCAATTTTATTTACTAAATTATTTACTTCATCATCGCTACAATTATTAATCAAACTGTCATGCACATCCAACTCATTATGATAATTATTTATTATTTTTATCACATTTTTATCATTATCTTGTATTTTATCGACTGTATCGATAATATCTTTTACAATCGAACTATCATACGAACCATTATCATCTGTATTTTTTACAATACCACCACAGCCACTATCGACATGATCCGAGGATGCATCATGAAAATCATTTTGATCGTCGTCTTCGTCGTCTAGTATCTCTTCAAATTCACTATCGGACAAATTAAACTCTTCACCATTGTCCTCCTCACCGAATATATCGTTTGCACAATCCTCATCCGCACTCGTATTAATACTTATTGAGTTGCTACTAATACTAGTATTTGAAATTTTATGATTTGAATCCCACAAAATTTCACCACCATCACCATTCAATGAAATAATCGTTTTATTATCAATGTTTTCTGTGTAATCCAAATTTATTTTGCTTATATTATTATTTGAGTTTCCATTTTGTACGATAGGTGGTGTTACTAAATCACCATTTGTTTTTATTTCGATTATGCTTCCATTTGGAATACTTTTAATGGTATCATTATCACTTGTATGTGCAATATTAAGGATTAGCACATCCTTATTACTAGCGTTACTACTATTTGACGACATTTTCTTCTTCAATGCATTTAAACGTGTAATTCATATATTTAGTTAATAGATAGCTCCCAAACAATTTAGTACTTGTGGTCTCGTTGAATTACGTTTCAAGTATAACTTTAATTTGTAATTGTAACTATTTAAAAGAATATAAAAAATAAATAAATAAATGTTGGGTGTTCGTTATCAGCGTGTAATGATAAGATAAAATCCATTATTGACAGTTATATATTTTAATGGTCTATTGATATTCGTGTGTGCTGTTTTTTTATCGAAAATTAATTATTAGTCGTAATTCCGAAGAGGAACGTGACGGTTGTGTATGTCTTGGTTTTTCATTCGAATTCGAATTAAGGCCAATACTTATTTAAAAAATCGAAACTTCACATAGCAAAATATAATACTTTTAAAATTTATTAATTTTAATAAAAATATTAAATTTTAGAGAGTAAATCGTACCTTTGAAGGAGAAATGCGGGAAGTAGAGAGAAACCGTCTACTCATTCAATTAACAATGAGTGAAAACAAAACGTGGTTGAAATTTCTCAATATATGGTAAAGGGTCCAGGATGGAGAACAACCAATTTAAACTTATAAGACCAGTAACTGCTTAGGGGTTCTTTAGGTTCTACATGGGTATCTCTTATTTCCATCCATTTCATAAGTATTATGTGGGCTTTAAATAATATAACAAACAATAAAAAAATTATATCAGTTTGTTATCGAGAAAAATTGAATTTTCAAAAACAAATTAGAATTTAAGTTAGTTAACTTTAATTAACGGTAAAAATTCAACGAAATAGATTGAGATACGAGATAATCAAGTAGATTCTAAATGTAACCTAGACAGTTATCAGATGAAAAAGTCCCAGTTGGTTGCATCAAAAATGTAAATGATAGTATAGGAAAGTTTTAAACATAAACTTTTTAACTTTCCTCAAACTATAATTAATTTTAATAAACTTTAACCCTAATGTAAGTGACGTGGGTACCCGGGTACCTTTTGCACTTTTAGACGTCTATTTTTCTATGTTTTACTTCCAATAAAACTTTAAATTTTATGAGTACTTTTAGTTCAATTGGTAGATTACGATCATATTTAAATTTGAGAAATGTGACAACTTGGACGAACGTGGAAAACATAAGTTTCCATACAAAATGCATGTAGGTACTAATCACTCAAATTAAGATATTTTTTCTTCACTCACATGAGGGTTAATCATGCAGCATTACAACAGGTCATATCGACAGCTAGCGGCAAAAATTTAGTTTAAAAAATTATAACCAAATACCATTTTAAGACCTAAATTAAGATTAATTGTAGATGGAATATATATTATGGTTCATGAAACTCGGCCCGGGTTCTAGAAACAAGCCAGGGGATCTGAAAATAGTCCATAATTAAATAAAATAAAATTATAAAACTATGTTAAGTATTTTGCCAATAAAAACGAATTTTATTATGTTCGTTATGCAAATGACCAACTGTTTCTACTTCTATTTATTTTAACAGAGCATGAATTTTATTAAATTAAAAAAAGGCGTTTGCCTTCAATCTCAATCTTTGATACAACATATGTGTACCCTACAATGATCTAATTAGCATTTTAGAGAATGGCTTCAAGCGCTTTAACAAATTAGTCGCCAAAGATCTTCATTAAGCGCATTTTTTTTGTATTTGCAATTTTTTTAAAAATAAAATTAAATAAAAAATTAACAAAAAATTAAATCAGTGAATTTATGGTATTTAAACCTACTGATAGATCTTACTATAGTAGTCCGTTCTAAGCAATCCAGCCTTAAAAATAAACTTAAATCTACGCAGGATACATGTCACGAACTTATTCCTTGCAAACCAACTATCAATACAGAACATTGAGATGATATATGGCAGTATAAACAATACAGAAAAAACAAATATATTATTTGTTGCTATATTCGCCCCACAAGTTAACTTGGTGACAATTCTGGCTTCTATAGAATAGAAGCCGTTGATTATGTGGTTATAACATCTTCATTCAGATGTGGTCGCCCTTAGAAGACACCATTCATTACCTAGCTACAAATGCTGCATCATAAAGAAAACTTAAGTCACGGTTAGGTTTATTTCAAATCAGTTATATTTAAAATAACCATTAGGAAGCCAGCTTGGCCTTGCATTTTCAACGGACTTTATTAATAGTGTCGTTACAGAAACTAATCTAATCTTAACCACTGTAGATCAATACCCGTCTTTCATCTGATAAATCTTTCATTATTAATAAAGCAGTGCTAATACCGCTTTCGAGTCTCCGCCACGGATTAATTTTCGCAAAGCAGATTTTGAAAAACTCAATGATATATTTGGTGGCTAGCATTGTACACAGCGCCATTCTAAATAACAGTAATAACATTATAATTCAGATTTCCAACCAATCTGATCACATTCAGTAACTTACACTACTCAAAAAGTTTATTTCCGTATCATCTATAGCAGAACAGTAGAGAACATTGCGCCACATTAGAAACAAATATTAATAACATTTTCTAAAAACTCAGTACGTGTCAGATTACATTAAATAGTTCATAGTTTCTAAGCAAAAATGTGATGGATCGATTTTACATCTTAAAATACTATAATAATTCTTTATTGATCCAAAACATATTATAACAATCAGTTTGCTATATTCTATAGTTCGGTTTTCTCGAACAATGATTTGGATTCCGGCGAGATTATTTCAAGTATATGATGAACTGCGTTCAATCTTCGTCCTCAATGGTTTTTCGTCCATCATCTTAAAAAAATGCAGTGTAATTCTGGTTAAGTTGCGTGTATTGTGGAAAGACGCTTTTATTTTTCCAATACATGAGAAAGGCTGTAAATCGGACATTAGTAAGTGTAAGTCAATTGCTTAAGCTATCCCACTTTAATTATATAAACCTTAGTTTCCTTTCATTCAGCAAGCCGTTCCACAATTTTACTGAATTTACTTCAAGCACTTTGGATGCTATTATTATATATTTTTAGTAAAGCTAGGATGCTTCCCAAAACTATACAAATTATATCTAAGATCGAAACCACTGGTTGTCTTCGCAACATCTGTTGTAGGTGAACTCGTATCTGACAGAGAAGTGCTTTTCAAATCATCATCATAAACTCTTTCACATCCATATCCGAAGTGCCTCATAGTATTCATTTGGAGCTATTCACCGATGATATATGAAGAATTATAAAACTATCTTAACCCTCCTCCACTTACTCGAAATTATTACAGCTCATCTTGAACAGCTTTGATATATGATGTATATGACATATGAAGTAGAATAACCTTGAATTGAATGTGAACAAACGACAGTTCAATTACGAGATTATTATAACAACAGGAATCCCGTAGTTAAAACGGACTACGGATAAACTGAACCTGTTACCTATTAAAATGCTCCGTCTAACTAATCAAAACTTCAGAGTTTTTGAATACATATTAGTAACGTGTCTTTGGAGCAATTTCTTTATACTTCTTAAACGGTAATTTTTAACATTTTTTCATTGTTATTTTATTGTTCAAACTATAATTTTTGTTTCTAAGAGATTGAAAAATATTCCGAAAGAGAGAAGTACTAAAGAACGCGGCTTTTGCCTTTTATGAAATTTTTCGAAAGAAAACAACAAGGAGACGCTCTTGTGGCTGCGAGATATCATTCATGCTGAACTATTTTCTCACCACCCAAACAATTTTGTAATTTATTTTAAAATTTTTAATTAAATTATAGTTTAGCAGCTTTTTTATGTTCTTATATTAAACTCTAAAATAGTTAGTCCATGCAATTTGATTGGAAAGGTGGGAAACACCTCTAGAGATTGCAAGATTGTTTTCGAAATAGGTCCTCTAGCGAAAAAACTTTTTGCTATAATTTGACTGGATTAAAATAATATTTACCGCATTATTTTCATAGAAAAATTAGCTTTCAGGTCAAAATAGTCTGTGCCCTTGAGATAAATTTAAATGAAACTTCAAGTACATTAATGCAGTGACAATAGTTTTTTTAATCTGACGACAAAATTTTGTTTGAAAAGAATTCGACATTAGTTATAAGTACATTTACTAAGTACAACTTAAGACATTGCGTTTTTCTTGGGTTTTGGAAATCAATGCCATCGGCAAGAAATTAATGTGGGAAACTTAAATTTTATATATTTTCGATTTTCATCAGTGTTGAAACAATAAAATTTTTAAACTCATTATTAAAATTTTCTTAGATAATACTGGTTGTATCCGTACATATTTGTAGTATGGACTACGGAATATTTTCTTATTAAAATAAATAATTTTCACATTAGCTCCAGTCACGTAAACCCAAGGCAATTTTATGAGCTACGTTGATACGTTGCAAATTTATTACAAAAGAACCGAACACCTGAATAAACAACGATACCGTCGTAAAAATACGATTGATGTAAATCAAATAAAATAATTTCCGCATCTGCGTTATGGAATTGTATAATATTACAAATCAATCAAAACTTTGGTTCGTATAATATTCAAAACATCAAACAATCACGATTTTGTAAAAATTTCCGGTTATCAACTGTAATCTATAGGTCTTGCATGTTGCTGTATAATCTTATCCGATTTTCTATACCTTGTCGTAAATTATTTGTAAATATAAAATTCACACAAATCTACTAAACACAAAACCATATCATAACAAACCAATTACAATTATTATATAGTTAGAGAGGTAAAACAAGGCTGCCGGTACTAAAACGCGGGAAATTTTACAAGAATTGAATTGCCAAGTGTTTGGCAATAAATGCGTTTTGAAGTTTTATTGTAAATTGTAACAAGTTTTCATTAAACAGCTAGGTAGAGACATATTTCTTATATAATTGAGTGCGGCATTGTTTTAATGCAAAAATTTCCAGTTCAAAATAAGAAACACAAGACGTGATTTGATAATGAGGGGCTATTGTGTAATAAATATACTTGTACTTATTAAACACAAAGTAGTTTTATTGTTTTGTTTGAGTGCTCACCAGCAGGTTAGATAACATTGTGTAACAAAACAAGTTGGATAATGGTCAAATAATTCTCAACAGAGCGTGTAACTAATTTTGGGGTACTACTCTTTGCAGCCTATATACAAATTACTTCCTATAAATGGAAATTATTCACGTTAGTATGCAACTAAACCCCCAAAAAATAAGTTATTATTCAAATCTGATTGCACAATACCTACGATTAAATTATCAACAAGCAAAGCCTAGACCGCACCGCACGATGACCCTGGTTTTTAAAATCTTCATTTCAAATATGATAATCGTCTTTTATCGGTATTTTATCAAGATCGAATGAATAAATAATTTAAATCAATACATTTTAACTGTGATCACATTCGATCATATGAAAATAAATTCTACGATCGCGACACTATTTGCGATTTATCATCATAAATTTTGCTTCTCCACGATTAGCACGGCCGTTCATCAAAATTCTAGAAAATGAGTATGGAATATTATTCGAGCACTATTCGGAGCCGAATGGGGAATTTCTACTGAAACTGCAGCTATTATTCACTGGTGTCACTATACCATAAAAATGAAAAATAAATTCATCCATAAAACAAACATTTATCGCCTGAAATATGTATACTAATTGACATTTATTTTGACATGACGTTACAAGAATTCATCTTGCTGCGTTTTAAATTTTTATATGAAGATTAAGTTTCTAATGGTTTTAGGAGTTTACAAAATAAAGGCCTTTTCAAATTTCCAATTTAAATGGACAGCGCTCCCGATGAATAGGTAGAGCAAAATATTTGTATATCAATTATATATAAATATAATAAAAATATAAGTTACAATATAAGTTAGACATAGAAAATTGGGTGCTCCGGATAAATTTATCGGGCGGTAATAAAAAACACGGCTAATAATAACGATCAAGTTTTAATATCGATCAGCTCAAATATCAGTTTGCAAATTTTGTATAATAATTTACGAAACAATTTTTTAAATAGTTTACAAACCCTAACAATGATTCAATTAAGAAACCGAAATCCAACTTTATATTATGAAAACATTAAGCAGCAGAAATAAATTAAAAAGACAACATTGAAATCTTACTTTCAATTTTAATTTGAAAGTCTAGCGCGAAAATTTAATAAATAAACTTTAAAGCGTAACAAATAACATTAAAATTATAACAAAAAATAATATATGTCCTCGACTGCAATAAAAATCAACTATTTTTGTAATCGCCGAATAATTTAATATTTTCTGTGGATGTGATAAGACATAAGACGGAGGAATTCTAATTGTGTGCCGCTATGAAGGTGTGGCAAAACAAACTTTGAAATTTCCGTTCGAATTTTATTTTACTTTTAATTAGAATTTTAAAATTTAATTAACTCCAGATGTTTAATTCGACATATATAATTAAGCCACATAAAATATTTTACGCCATCTGGTTATAATTTTTTAATAATACAGTTTGTTAAAGTTATGATGATGATTTCATCGCACAATTTTTAGCGCAATATGATAGAGGTTCGCCGCACCTGATACTATTTATGCATGAAATGAAATCATCATTCATGCATTACGATAATATTACGTTTTCTTATTATTCTTGCAAGAACCTCTCTATACGAGTATATTCATACAGGTAAACTTTATAGCTTTATGTAGTAAGTGCAATTGTGAGAAAATTGAAATGCATACAACACGTTAAGTGTGTTTTCTTATTTATTACTAGACATAATATATTAACAAATGTTATTAATAAAAACGAATAACAAATAAATTTAGGTCGCATCTTATAATGGAATTAAATAAATTAATTAAATCGTTGTAACTGACTTATGAACTGACTCGTAAGTAGTAATCGAATTGTATTTATGGTGGTAATGAATATTAAATTAAATGTTCGCGTATATTTATTGAGATTGATCTCAATAAGTCATTTAAATCGAACATCGTGTTGTAACAAGCCTTTTAACCAGTTGCAAGATTACAAACACGCAATCAACATGATCTGGAAGTTAAGTTGGATTTCTAATCAACATTTTATGCTAATTAGTTTGATATATCTTTAGTATTTTGCTCAACTATTCGAGGTGATCATGAAAATAAATTGCATTCAGTAACTTATAAATAATACTGAATGTCAAACACGTTATAAATCGAATTTCAACAATTTGATATTCTCGCAAACTGATATTCATTTTTATAATGAGAGTGATTAAGATCGATTAGACCGATCGATCGAAAATAAAACATGATCGCAACTCGCGCTTCCGACGAATGGTGCAAAACTCCGAAATAAAGGGAAAGACTCTGAATTTAAAGACTCCGAAGCATGAGCGCGAGCAATACAGGGTCGCTTACTGCCGTCAATTTTCAACGAGTAACCCAAAGATATTGGAAGAGCACACATGCGATTTACAGTCATCTTAACGTCAATAATCAAATAAAATCGCTCATTAAAAAATTTTGTCATGATTCGTTATGAAATCAGGTATGATGTAAAATATTGAATTTTAAGTGTAAATCGCTTTTTATAATCATGTTAAGTCTTTAACTCTAGAGATCAATGATTAATCGACCGAGCAATTTACATGGTTGTGAAACATTTCTGGTTAAATTTTTGCTTATAAACTTTTCTAACCCACAAATTTATCAATTTGAGAGAAATAATGCTTCTGTTGCAACGCAAGATTGAGAAATTTAGAATCAAACATAAAGGCAGAGATATAACATATTAAATTTAATAAAAATATGCATATTTGCTATCACAAATCACAGGTGATCGCGAGAACAATAATGTTGTCATACATTTTTTATGAAATCGGCGGGTATTACGTAAAATTTTAATACTTTAAAAATAATGCAAATTTCGTAAATCTCGAGATCAATGATTAATCTGTTGAGAAAGTTACATCGATTGATCAAGTAGCAAATCAATCTTGCAATAAAAACGTTTTATATAATTCTGATTTTAATAGAGTCTGCAAACGTAACAACGAGCGGCCAAGTTAAAAAATAGACACATTTACATTTCACATTATGACATTTATTTAAAAACAATAATCGCGAATTTAAAAACGATCGAGCGAAAGAATTCATAATCGAATTAGATAAAATATCAGAGAAATCATTATAAATCGATCATGATTCTCTTTAAAATTAAGAAGGAATTACGCGATCAAGGAACTAACATCGATCGTACTTAACTTTCCTTATTGTTCAGTGTCGCAGAGTGTTGCAACCTGTGTAACAAAATAAAACTCGGTTGGTTCAACAACTATGTTAAATTTGATCGACAACCAAAGGTGATCGTGAACACTGAATCTTAAATCTTAAAAAATAATATACCTTAAGTATTGAAATTAATGAATAATCGATCGAAAAAGTAACATAGATCGATCAATAGCCCTATACGTGTGTATGTGTTGAAATTGGGTAATTATTGATTTATCGGTCTGTCGATTTAGTACGAAAGAATAAATCAGTAGCTAATTTACGGATTATTTCACAAAGAAAATAAATGATTGCGATCAAATTTTCCTGATGATCGCATAGTCTATATTCTTGATCGAGATTATAGGCTACTTTCGAATCGTATTATTCACAAGTTTGGAACGTTATAGAACCGGTTAAATTAAATCCACTTAAAAACTTGCGCATTATGCAGTACATTATATAGCTATTCTCCACTTAAAACATGTTATCATTATTTTTAAACAACTTTTACAAAATCATACACCGGATATGGTTAGAGGTTGCCCCATGAGAAATGAAATAAAACTGAATCATATCAATTCGGCACAGATTGAACCGCACAATTTGTAACATATTAAGGATTCGATGTAAACACAAGGTTAGTTTAAACAACAAAATTACACAGTCGATTAAGCCAGTCACAACCTTTCAGAACTCATACTATATGTAATGTGTATCATATGTTTAAAATTAAGAAAGATGTTACACGTCCAAGAATATAATAAATAAGTAATAAGTCAAAGTTATTTTTAGTTTTATTACTCCAGAAACAATTCTAGCAGCTGATAAAAATATGTTGTTTCATTTTATGCGATTAAAAAACAATCAAGCACACATAAAATTTTATGTTGGTATTTTTTTTTATTTACGAGTAACAACAAACAACATGTTTTCTATATACAACATACGCAATACAACGGTTTAATAAAAATTCTACACTTTACATCCGCGAAAATAATCGCGTTAATTACAATTTTTCTTTTATTTTGTCACAATTAAAAACCATTTTATAGAACAGATCCATTACAAATTTCTCTTATCACCACACACAAACACATTTAAAACTAAAGTTGCATATATGGTGAAAATTTTCCACCGTGATATCGACACTTTACATTTTCTTAAGCGAAACCGCCTGTTAAACTACTAAATCGTGTATAATTAATTATTCGGTAAGTGCACAGTAATAAATCGCAAATAAATGCACAAATCGTTCACTATAATTAAATTAACATAACACATGTATAATAAAAATAAAAAAACTATATGAATAGTTTTATGTAAATCATGTTTCACGGTGCTATGTTCAACTTGTACTAACGTCTGAAATATTATGATCTCAGATTATTTTTTTGTTTTATTTTCGGTTTGTTTTTCGCTATTTTGTTTTTGTTTAGTTTTTACTGTTTTCTTTGCCATTGTTTGTCCACACTCAATATTTGTCGTTTGCGCGCCAACATATTGGTAGGCAAGTACAACAAAAAAAATATCAGGCGATTACAGTTAGAAACAAGTTTTGGCCAATTTTGACATTACATCAAGTAAGTTGGAAATTTTTCAACATTCATTCATGCATGTGAATAATTTCTAAATCCGTATGAAAAAGACAAAAAATACTTTGTGCTCAAATGAATGATGGTCAAAATGATTAATTAATGACAAGTCATATTAGTTTCCCAAATGACTTGTCCAATTGCAGTTCACGTTCGACGACAATTGCGAGACATGTCATATACATTTCTTCTTACATGAAAAAACTTCCTCTTTCATACGCGAAACATGTATGACAAGTCTTCGGTCTTTCCTATCCTATCAAGTAATTTTAATATGGCGTATAGGTAAAAATTCTTTGTGACAACGCCACTAATATTATTTTCTTTATGCGGTGCGGTGTTAACATTTTGTTTATGGAATTGGTAAGTAAACCGTTTCTAATTTATTGGGAAAATTTCAACATACATAAACAAATATTTTTTCATTTTTTTATATTCATTTTTTTAACACATGTATCGGAATGATGATTTTACTATTTATAAAACAAATTTATTTACAATTATAATTTATGTATTTAAATAAAATTGGAAATATTAGTCTTCATTTAAATAAAGTGTTTTGTTACATATACCCAGATGTGTCTACACACATTAAATTACTTCAGACATATCATATACAATTCATTTCAGATATATCAGAAACAGACATTTCACATACGATTCGTTTATGACTTCTCATATGACTCTTCTCAGACATGTCGTAAACGATTCATCTCCGACGTGTCATAAACGAAAATTAGCCCCATTTCCTGCTAGTGAAAAAAATAAAATTCAATTTTCAGCAAAAAAGGGTCTTACAAATAGACGTGTAAGAATCAATTTAGTACAAAAATTATATTCTATATTCAGGATTTTGCATAAAAGCTAGTTTTATTTCAATTTCTAGCCTTTCATTTTTATCCGACAGTTAATTTTAGATTTTGCACAAATAGGCAAAAGTAGAAGGCAGAACCTGTCAATTCTTTGTTAAAATAATAAACATTTTTTCAGAAAAAGTATAAATAAAATGTTAAATCAATTTAATTTTGATTATTAAAACATATTTCCGTTGATTCAAATTAATAAATTATTAAAAATGCTTTACCACAAAATTTTTTGTTTCATTTCTTAAACCCTTGCGCAAAGCAGAAACAGCTAGATGCGGGACAGCAAGCTTTATTAAGGATAATATTAAACGCCACCAATAATTACAAACGGTGAAGGAAGCTATACAAGTATCTATACTGTATCTATTGAAACAAAAAATAACGAGCTGTAGTATATCAGAAATCTACTGTCCACACCGATATATAAAAGAGACTACATCAAACTTCTTTAATCTCTCTCTCTCTCTCTCTCTGGCACTATATCCCATCAAGGGATTTGACCGCCTCAAATCAGGGTTCATAATCAGAATTTCATTTCGGATATTGAGTGATGAATTCATTGATCCTAAAAGGCGTGAAATTTTTTCCTTGACACCACCGGGAATCGAACCCGGGACCTCCGGCTGGAGCAAGCATGATAACCACTTTGCCACCGGGACTTCTTTAATCGGCTGGTAGTAATTTTATTATTGGAGCCAAATTTAACGCGAACAACATATTCTGAGGATCAAATAGAACTACTCCCAAAGGAAAGGAGCTATTTGACGCAGATAGAACGTTAAACTGCTAGTTTCACTCCAATAGAAAGCCAACCTACTGGCCTACGGACCCAAATAAAATTTCTGTAAATCCGAAAATTACTTAGCTACAAATGACACGGCAATAAGTAAAGCAAACGTTGTCGAAGAAACCGTAAATCTTCATTGTGTTGTTATGATTTGATTCCATTTTCTCACCTACTCTATTGTATAACTTTTGCCACTTTGAAAATAATTGAAAATTAAAACACTTTGTAATTATTTTCTTCCTTATAGTAGCAATTTAGATTTTTATCTAGCATATCAATGCTTCATTTAGACTAAGTTATATTGCGAGACAGTGGAAAGTAGCGGAAATCATAATGATTCCAAAGACTAATAAATCGCTAAATGACAAAACATCGAATATAGACCAATTTCTTTGCTAACAACAACATCAATTCGAAAGAACGAAAGCTCACTGAGATTTGCCAAAACAATATTTAGAGTTGCTAAAGTTTTACATCAACGAGCGTTACTTCCGGGTGAGACTGGAAGGGGAATACTCAAAACTAAAGAAAATATTGGCAGGGGTTTCACAAGGTAGTGTTCTGGAACCTGTATTATACCTACTGTATACAAATGATTTACAAAACATAAAAGCGAGAAGTGGAACGTTTCCTGATGGCATAACTGTTAAGTAAACTGATGCTAGAATTGTTGAGTCAACAAGGAAACTACGAAATGCTAATAATATAGTGAAAAACTGGACAAAAAACTTACACTAAGAGAATAACACTAAACGAATCGAAATCGACACATATAAACTTTACAAATAAAAAATTAAAAAATATTCCGATAACGTTAGTACTTCCGAATGATGCTAGACTCTAAGCTAGGGTGGAAAGTGCATGTTAAAATGAAATGGCAAGAATTGAATTTAAAATTCAGAAAAATGCACTGGCTTACTGGAAGAAACTCCGAACTGACAACGCACAACAAACGGCTGTTATATAATCAAATCCTAAAACCTATCTGGATGTATAGTATTCAGCTTTGGGGCTGTGCAAAGAAAACTTCAGTTAAGATCATACAAACATTTCAAAACAATGTACTACGTAGTAGTACCATGGTACATTATTTGCATTACATTATTTCCTATGCTCCATGGTACATTATTTGCAAGGATTTATGTACTGCAACTGCATGACAGCAGCATGACAACGAGCAGCTGCGGAACCTACTGGATCGCACGTTATTAACCAAAGTGCCTAAGAAGAACGAAGCCTTTAAAATTAGTGGTTTCGCGAATGAGTCTCTGAAATTAAAAGGACTGACAGAGCTGGGATGGACCGATAGGTTTCGTCCCATACGAATAAACTACTAATTAAGCAACTATATTTATTTTCCCACCTTCGGTGATATTTCATTCACTTTGTCCATTTTTTTTGGATCTTATTTGAAATTATGTTGCGATTAAAACCACATTTTGTACCCCAACAAAATATATAAGCCATTATAGAACAGTATTGATCTTTCTTTTGAATCCTATAAATCAAAATGTTTCATAATTATGCCCGTTACGTCCATGTCCTGACTAAACTGATTTACATTGGGTTTATTATAAAATTTGTAGATACCCAATCGAAATATTATCCAATCATTCTACATATTTACATTTCTAACCCCAAACCTTTTGAGCCTTTAGCGAAATCAAATCATTTCCAACCATGAAAAAACCCCGCTGCAAATTAAACAGAAAAGCTTTAGCTCAACCTATTGCAAACTCACGGATGTATTACAATTTGCTAAAAAAGGTTTCTGCTTCATTTTTACATGCACGTTTGGAAAAGTCGTTGTTAAATATTCCAGTCATAATAATTATCTAATAACTAAAAGAAAATTTAGCAGCAGTCCCAAAATGTTAATCTTCAAATAATAGAATCCCTGTTGGTCTTGCTTACTATTTATAAACAATCAAACCAAATTTTAGAGAAAACGCAGACAAACGGAAATTGATTTTCAATTTTTGCGATAATTTTTTTTTTCTACAAATGTAGCTACATCAATATCAATCCTAATTTCGGTAAAAAATAAAAAATGAAAAACAATAAATTATAAATTGTCTCGTCTTCATAAAAAAGAAAACTAACTTGTAATAAATTATAATTGATTTCCTTTGACCAAAATTCAAATTTATAAAAAATCATAAAACTTCGATTTTCAATAATGGTTTGCTCTGCTTTTGAACCAACATAGGTACTAAAAATGTACAATAGGACTCCGACTTTTTATTTCATTTTTTTTAAAGTGGGTAATCTAATTTCATTTGCAATATACATATGTACCTGAATTTTCAAATATAGAAAACCATTACATATTGTATTATATGGGATCTATTTGTACAAGTAGATTTAAATAAATTTGGCTCAGTTTCAGATTTCACTCTAATCAAAATAAATCAATATGTAAGTTAGATCAAAATATGAATGGAATTTAAATGTGTTTCTATTTTCAATGGCACTTAGTTTAGCGCGGTTCATCGTGTGAAAATTTAATTCGTAAGCGGAAATTTTATTAGTTTCTAGATGAAGAAGAAGAAGATAGTAATATGTATCAAGTTTTCCAAACACACAAAACATTTAATGCTCAAGTTTATAAAGCGTCCGATATCCTTTTTAAATCATTTAACAGGCTTTTGCTAGAGGTAGTTTCAGTATTACTTGGCGCAACATGGCTTATTTTGTGTAAATCATAAGCCGCCAAAAAAAGGTTAACAAACGCTACTTTTACATAAAATCGGCTTAAAACTGTATTTGTGTATGATGTAGCCATAAGTCAAAGGTTTCCACAACATAAATTATTTTTGATTTACATACAGTTTCTTTTGTCTCCACAATACCAAAACACTTATTAAATTTAATTAATAAATAAAAATGAGTAATGTCTTCAGTATTGTTATGTGACATAACCTTAAGACATACATACATAAAATTGTTTTATTAAAAGTTTATTGTGTGTTGTACAGTTTAATCATTTATCGTAGGCATACATATTATAATAGGGGAGCTTGGCACACAAAAAATGACGAACCGATGATTCTGACGTAATTTCGTTGATCTCAAAAATAAATTTAAATACAACTAAATAATACAACAACAGCAATTCTGAGAATGTATTTCCATGAATAATACAACAACAAATCAAAATGTTTCACATTTTGTCATACAAACACAGTAGTGGTCAGTGTCTATAGAAAATTTAGTGCTGCAAAAAATGCTTTTGGTATTAATATCGTTTCCAAATATATTGTTCGTACATAAAATTTTGAAACATACTAATAATTTTTAACGTGGGCAACCGAAAATGTCAAATAAATCATTTTGAATGTTTTGGGTTATCATATAAAACGTGGGAAGATATGAAGCCTTGTCAGAAGAGCCCAACTTTTATTTGTAATCATGCGTATCGATTTGAATAAGAATGCGGGTATTTTCTATCGAAATACACAAGTGATTATACTTAAACTCTGAGTACCATGAAACTTTTAAGGATATTTAGAAATTGTCAGTGATAAATAATAATAATTCCCAGTCAGTAGGGCTCTTCTGTTTTTATTGAAATCATACATACCAATTTCGCAGTGGTTAAGAATGATAGTTTTCTTGTATTAAAATTGCATTAGGAATATAATTGGGTACTGGCGTACTGGTTATATTCCTGCTACCGCAGTACGAGACAACGATATATTTTGGATTATTTTCCTTTCCTTGTTACACAAAATGCCTACCTACTAGATAGTTGAGCAAAAAAAGTACCAACGTTTTTTTCTTGTTTTCAATATTGTTGTTACACAATATTGAAAACAAGAAAAAACGTTGGTACTTTTTTTGCTCAACTATCTAGTAGGTAGGCATTTTGATTAACAAGGAAAGGCAAATAATCCAAAATATATCGTTGTCTCGTACTACGGTAGCAGGAATACAACCAGTTATATGCCTAATGCCATTTTAATACAAGAAAATTATCATTATTACCTACTTATTCTATGATTTAGTTACACTTCTCACCGGTTTTATTTTTGTTTCTGAATTCTGACAAATTGGGGTCGTCACAGTTGACCCATTTTATTCCATTATTTACACGTTTTCACTTAATGCCTGCCAGTTCATGCTACGACGCTGACTTTTTTAGTTTCTTTTATTCGAGAGTCGTGACTGGAAGAATTTCGTCAGCCATCTAAAAGCATAACTCATTGTAAAATATTACAATGTCCAAACAGAATGTAATAACTTGTTGGGGTACTTGGTAACATCAAAACAAAAATTCAAGCCGTTCTAAGTTTCTGTCCAACATAAATAAGAAAGAAATATTTTGTTGCTGTATGTATGATCTTGCTGTTTATTGAGAGGAGCCGAACTTATCAGAATAGTTTGATACTTCACTTTATATAGACAAATTAATTTCTTCAAATTATTTAATCATGAACCAATCTCGATTATGGACAAAAACGTTCCTCAATTACTAAAGTAGCATTGATATTGACATACAATTGTAAGTATGTTAATATATTCATCCTGTTGAACCCATTATTATCACAACATGTGTATACAGCTTCGATTGTACAGGGACACTGAGAGTGGTATTTCCAAGCCGATTTAGCTTGTTCAAACTCTGTTCTGTCGATAATATCCGTAATGGATTTTGAAAAAGTGTGGACTGAAATTTCTTGCAACTTTGGGTCACTTAAAACACGTTGTAGATACAATTATTAAAATCTCTTTCAAGATTAATTAGTTCTCATTACAATCAGATCTAAATGATTAAATGTTATACGGGTCTAATATTTAAAGTTAGTATTAACGGATTATATAAGGTTGGTAAGATTCACTCTTCTGTGAAGTAATGCAATACACAACAATGCAATTATAAGTGAAGGAATTCCTTCCGTAGCTTAACTTCTTTTATGACCAACATTCAATCATTGTTGTTTGCTTTATATAAGTGTGAGGAGTTTGCAGAGTTTTATTTTTCGAGTATTTATCTATTAATTTTTATAATTTACAATTATACTTTATAATTACAAAGTAAGTAAAGTGGCTGACCGTTGTAAGACCATCCGGCTGTCCATTTTGCCCACTTTACTCATAAAGTTAAATATTTAAGTTGAAAGTCCGAACCAGATTGTTTCGTACTATAGGAAACAGAGAGTTATAAAATGGAAATCAAAAAAATCTAAAAATCGTATTTCATACACTATCTTGAGAACCTTGAATGTTTGCATTGCATTCCAACCCGGGGCCTCAAATTTGATCGGAAACTGCGAACTTATGTTTTCAGCCTAGGAAATAAGTATATATATTGTCAAATTCGCTTTATTTTGTCAACTTCTATAGCCCATCTAAATAATAGATGACGCTTTGCTCTGTAAAATAGCAGTATACGGCTATATGTGATGATGAAACTTCGTTTGGTTAAACTACCCCAAAATTTGAGATTCGGAATCAGAAAATAGTCGCTGAGAGCCAGATCTGTGCAATTCGTGAATTTTGGCTCAATCTAGTGCTTGAGTTGATGGAGAAAACTTCCTTCGTTTCTTTTTGCAGCCCCCAACTGGTCTAATTAACGATGCATAGAACAACCCTATTTTGTTTTAATCCGTCGGTCAATAAGTCCCGAGCCGACACATAAATGGGGAATCTATTGATATACTCATATAATTTTTAAGAAGTTCCATCTTTCAAATGCTGCTTTTTGATGGGGGAAAATACCGTTCAAGTACACCAATGGCTTGATAAGTGTCATAGGGACTCTGCTCTTTCGAAAGCAAACATCGAATGTTGTTTTGCTGAATTAAAACCTGACCGTACAAACACCATTAATGCTGAACGCCCTGGTCTCCCAAATTTGGCAGTTATTCTAGAAAAGATAAAAAAAAGTGCACAAAATCGTTTTGAAAGATCGTAAAGTAAAATTGCGTGAGATAGTTCATACCTTAAAGATATCAAAAGGCAGTATACAATATTTGACCATGAGAGAGCTCTCACACTGGATCAAAAACCGCAACGCGCCGATGATGCAGAGCACTGTTTGGAGCTGTTTAACCGTAATAAACATGAGTTTAATTAAAAACGAATTTGGCAAAAAAAAAAATGTTTTTAGTGGATAACAAGTAGTGATAAATTAAATTTCCTAGCTATCCCAAAAACATCCGCCATTTCCAAAAATGCCAACGGTCATTTTATCGAAATTTGTATTACGTTAGGCCTTTTAGGTCTACGGTATACTTGTGGAAATCTCAAGAAACTTACCAGGTATGTCACGCTTTATATCTTGGGCACTCATATGTCACGATGAATAAATTTTCGTTCAAAATGAGCTGTGGCCATATTTGCGAATCCGTTTCGAATGACAATTCGATTCAAATCGTACACTGTAAAGTAATCATCAGCAGGGAAATTTTGATAAATCATCTGCGATACCTTTATCCGGTTCATAAATCACCCAACACCCAACTGTCTAATAATTTGAATGTGACTTATTTAAACCAAAATCATCGCACAATTACACGCGGGGAACCACCATAATACAACTGCCTAGAATTCTATATGGGAAGATTTAAATCATTGGAAGCGTCTGGAGCTCACAAACCTTCCGCCAATCGACAGATAAGACAGAGTAAAATGTGGCGCGAAGCGTGTTCCTATAGGTACAGAGAACGGTCATGAAAGGCCAATCTCACTGACATTCACCAGTCATATGTTAGTACTACGACGAAGCTTGGTATCGGCAAACTCGGGCCACCATTTCTGAAAACTTGGTCCAAAAATTAGGATTTATTTACGTAAATTAACATCATCTTGCATCAGCACAACGAGCCTAGCAAGACATGCGAAGTCCAAATTTGTTAACTAACGCCAAAGGAAAGCGACAAATGATATTAAGAGAAAGACGAAAAGAGGAAACGTAAAACAACAAAAATTGCAAAAAAATAATTTTGAAAATGTTTGTATCATCCATTGATGACGCTGGAGATCAGAAAGCCACAAAAATGTTAATTATTACATAGAATTCTAAATATGCTACAGAGGTTCATGTATAAATTCTCTAACGTGACAACACTAACTGTTCACTCACATAGTTTTGAAACACTTTAAATTACCATTGGGTGTAGAGAATCCAGAACTCACATTTATCTTTTATTGAAAACCTCATGAGATTTTTAAATTAACATACTTAGAGTTACCGGTTAAATTTTTGACTAAATTTTTGTTGCTTTTTCTTTAATTCAATAAGCATTAAGCAGCAATCTAACGTGCACATCCAATTGTGAAATCCATTCAAGGCGCCTGCAACTTTAATCAAGTGTAAAATTGATTGCACATCAAAGAGTCTTAAAATTATTAAACAACATATCATCAAACACATATTCATTATCACCGTGTCGTCATATATTCCCCATATCAATCTTCCGTTTAATAAACATTTGAAGTGGATGGATTCCCCATATTTTTATGTACGTAACCCTTTAAAAATATAACGGTAACAGCTATAAATCATAGATTAAAATTAAAATTTAAATTTAGCCTTTTCGCCCTCTTCGTTTTGAACGTATCCATTATTATGTCGCGCGCTCCTAATAAAATCGGTGTAAAGAAAATCACCACATGCAACACATATTTGTATGTAAATCAGTTACAATAAGAGGCAGATGTTTATCTGTGCAAATTTATATTCCTCATATAATTTAATTCTATTTTAGTGTAAATGCAATTATGATGTAATGTAGATCCCCATCGTATGTTTGTATAGTAATAGAAGACATAAAAGTTGCGATTTGGATTATGACGTGTGCTTTATGGGTTTTTCGAATGCTACTTTTAAACTGTGACTCATATATAGTTATCGTTATGTTCGATGATTACTAAATTTTATATTAGCAATAAAATGTATATACAATGTAGAAGAATATCACTGTTTATGGTCAGAAAGTTGTGAAGAACACTAAAAGATAAGTATTTTTTGGAATATAACAAAGAAATAAGTAATTTCACTTTGCCTAATGATAGTTTTATAAGGCTTTCGCTTAGCATAATGTTTGAGTAGGAGATATTATTTATTGCAATGGATCTAATTCTTTATATAGTACTTAAGAGTACCATAAGAAACAGAGTGTGAAAATTTTTATCAATTAACTACATACCGGGAAGTTAGCTAACTAAAACTTAATCATAACATTATCTTTCAGACATTTCGAAATTGTATGACAATATCAAACATTTCAATTTCCTACTAATAAATTAGTAGTTTCCTGGTGTTTTTGCGATAATAAAGCTTGCTCCATCATGCTAATTTATAATTTCGTCACAAATCTTTTAAGAAGAAATTGAAGACGTGTTAATTTATTCTTCAAGTTCACTAGCATAATAAATAAAATATGTATAATAAAAATGTATAGACAACAACCAAAAACTCTAAGAGACTATTATGTAATCAAATTTTTTAAAAAGACAAACGATTGGAATTTCTGCACAGTAAGTTGGGTGAAAGTAATATATCTGAGTGTTTGACATTATGTATGATAGAGAGGCGACATGTTGCTTTCCACACACGTTTTTGCGTGTTAAAGGTGTAATTTTTTTCACACTTGTTAGGGTCAAGGCATACCTTGACCCTACGGAGGTGGAATTGTATACCCAAAATTGACGTACTACTCCCCTGATCCACACATATCTATGAAATATGAATCACATACCAAATAAAAAAAGTCACCAATTCAAATAAAAATATAAAAATATCGTAATCAATCAACCAGTTTACGTTGTTGTTTCTTCGAGAATTTACTTATGAATAATGATCAAGGAAAACTGGAATGGTGGTCATAAGTATAAGATTAAAAAAAATGAAATAAAAAATTATTTGTGTGACACAAACATATTCTCGAGCAGGTATTCAGTTATGCATGCAGAACAGAAGAAAATTGGATTGATCGCCTGGCGGAGTTTATAAGATGCTATGTGTATTTCTTTCGAGATTATTAAAAAGTGAAAGTGAAATATATTAAGTACAAAATATTAAATATTCTGTAAATGTCTAGATAGTAATTGGACGCCAAAAACTTTATAAATTCGTAAAACAGATGGTTAACTTATTTTGAACAAATGAATATAACTACAATTGACGGGTCCCATACGAAACGACACATTTCACAACAGGATGTGCTAAAACAGGATGTTACAAAACAGGATATCACAAAACAGTACATGGTACACTACAGTACATGGTACGAAACAGGACCGATTAAAACAGTACATCACAAAACAGTACATGGTACACTACAGTACATGGTAAGAAACAGGACCGATTAAAACAGTACATCACAAAACAGTACATGGTACACTACAGTACATGGTACGAAACAGGACCGATTAAAACAGTACATCACAAAACAGTACATGGTACACTACAGTACATGGTACGGAACAGGACCGATTAAAACAGTACATGGTACACTAAAGTACATGGCACGGAAGAAAACACCACAAAATAGTTAAGTCAATTTTACGATTTTAATAACTTAATCTTGCAGGTTTTTATTTCCAAAAAATTGTTTAAGTTTTATTTATTGTTGCAAAATAGATCAAAAATTTAAATATATATATAAATAAAATAAATGTATTATTTATATATTTATTTATAAATTTATTTAAATTTTTGATCTATTTTGCAACAATCGAGTATTAGCGATTTAAATTAAAATAATGTTATATAGTGTTAGGCGAAGTTAATTTTCTTATTGTAAATCATATCATTTATATAAAAATGTTGACGACAAGTGAGCATTTATAATCAGGTAAAAAAAAATATTAGGGTAAAAAAACCATTGTGTTATAAAGCCGATGATTTGGTTCTACTTCACCCATTTTTCTTTTTAATAAAGTATCATCCCTTACTACTGTACAATAAATCAACTGATACTTTGTATTTGTTAAGAAAAATACAACAATAGTCTTTAAAATGAATTTTTAAAACAATTTTTCACTCCCAAAAAATGTAGGTATATTTTTTTAGAGTGTCATAAAATCAAGATGTGTTCCTTATCAAATTTTTTATGATGAATACAATATCCTTGAAAGTTCCAAATAACTAATACTATATATTTACATTCCTTAAAAGCAAAATTATATTATACATTCAAATTCAAAATACGAATTAAAAGTCTTGCACACCTCACAAATGTATTTGTACTGTTTCCATTTCATATTTTTGTTATATTTCGCAACAATCGAGTAGTAGCGATTGAGATGTAATATGTAGTGTATGTGTACAGTACATGGTACACTACAAAATAATATACTGTTAGGTGAAGGAATATTTTATTATAACGTAAAGCAACTATAATTCTATATAGTGTACTGTCTAATTACTCTAGGTGAAGGCAAATCTCTACTTGATAGGATACTAATTACTAAACGTATTCAATAAAAAAATATTTAACAAATCAAGCTGAAAAAATCCTCTGATCTTCACCCAACAATGTTTTAAAATATGAACATTTCAGATTTCGATATGATAGGATAAAATATACTGACTGTTCCGTACCATGTACTGTTTTGTGGTGTACTGTTTTCATCGGTCCTGTTTCGTACCATGTACTTTAGTGTACCATGTACTGTTTTGTGATGTACTGTTTTAATCGGTCCTGTTCCGTACCATGTACTTTAGTGTACCATGTACTGTTTTGTGTTGTACTGTTTTAATCGGTCCTGTTTCGTACCATGTACTTTAGTGTACCATGTACTATTTTGTGTTGTACTGTTTTAAATGGTCCTGTTCTGTACCATGTACTTTAATGTACTATGTACTGTTTTGTGATGTACTGTTTTAATCGGTCCTGTTTCGTACCATGTACTGTTTTGTGATGTCCTGTTTTATTACATCCTGTTTTGAAATGTGCCATAGTGAGCGGCTTCGACAATTGATATATCATATCGAACAAATTTACGCGCTCAAAATGCATGATTTTATTCAAATACAACCACAAGTCGTTTTAATTTTAAATGAGTTTGAAATTCACACCAATGCGAGTCATTTGGTAACATTATTGTTAAAAATAAAAATTTTCTTCCTTATTGCTGGGAATTTTTCGAATATGAATTTCTGAATAGTTAACTAAATTAAAATTAAAGCTGCGTGGCAGAGAGAGAGATAATACGACTACACCATCTACGACAATCAACTACTACTTGCGTTAGAACAAACTTGAGTGACCTTATGGGAACAGTCTAAACGTTATTGTTAAAACGGAAGGAAACAAAATCATTTATTTTGTTATTTTTAGCAAAGATTATGTTATTTACACTTTTAATTGCTACACTTTTTAAACAATTACATTTTTAGTTAATTTGTGTAGCTACAATTTTCACTTCGGTTAGCAGGAACAGTAGAATCAGTTGTTGATAAATTGCAGCATTAGTTGCTTTCCAATCGACCACCGCAAGTACTTATAAGCACTTAAGGTTCTTGTCTTTGCTACAACTGTATGAGTAGTTGAAAGCAGTTACGATAAATTGATCCGCTAGGTGATTGGGTGTAGTATTTTCTGTCAAAGATATAATTGAATGTCATATGTGAAGCGCTAATAAAATTCAGGCATAGGCATTTTTTTACTAAAAAGTTAATAATACACTGGAATAAATAAACTTCACATTTGTATAGGTTATGTTTTGCTTTTGCCATTTTTTGTGCTTTCCAATCGACAATTTACCCAATACACGTTTTTCGCACTTACAATTTCAGAGGATTGAACAAAAGCTCTGGAAGATTGTAAATTGATCAATAGTTATCAAAATGGTCAGTCCAATGCGCCTTTGCGTCAATTATCTTCGACCAATTTTAAGTGATCAAATATAAATATCTTTTGCTATTGATATAACGGTGAATTCCACAGAATATCCAAGAAAAAAAATTATAGGGAAAAATTTGTAGAATCAAAAATTGTCCATAAATCCTCAGCCCTGGGTTGTTTTACGTGAACCGCCTGAAATTAACATTATAGTCAAACGTAAATTAATTTAATTGAAAAATAATGTAACAAGAAAATTTTAAATATAGGTAATAGAGACAAAATATAAATAGACATTTTATATTCCAGATACGGAAACGAAAGTAAAATTATGGTAACGAATGACGTATGCCGTGTATTTTAATCGAACTTAAATTGAAAAGAATAAGTTACACTAAACAATTGCGAAAGCGGACATAATCATCTTGTATCTTGAAGACCTCTTTCGAAATATGTGGCATGTTTTAACTGTACTAAATTTCGAGCTTCAACGATGTGTCGTGGGAACTGCGATGGTCGAGCTATAATCGTATATTAAAGACAAGTCGAGCTATAATCGTATATTAAAGTGTTCACTTAGTCATCGAGAAATTTTATAACACTTATCTAACTAAGATACTAAACGGACAAATGACAAACATAAGATAAAAAAAATCGCTCCTTGAGAAGGCCCTTTAATTTAAACTAACCATTAACTATTCGACATTAAAAACATATTTCGCTATACAATTGTTAATGACACCTGCCTTAAAATTTGTATATCGTTGGCAACAGGTAAATCGTATAGTAATCTTAATTATTTTGTTTTATAGGCTTGTATAAATTTTATGTCGTCAAAAATATAAATGTTAAGTACATTAATACAAAAAGTGATCTCATACATGATGAATAAAATTCCAGGCCAATAAAAGTTCAACAAGTCGACCGAGACGAGATTATTACGTATAGTGTACGCAAATATTGCATTGAATCCAAAATATTTCAATATCTCATATCGCTGGCGCGTTCGAATCGCTCAAGAATTGTTAAAATAAACAACAAAAATAAATAAATAAAAAGTTTACCGCTACTTTAAGAATTTGTAACATTTTCTTTTAAAATGATTTTTTTTTATATTACTTGATGACTGGAACTAAAATTCCTTCAAGGTCGATGAAAATACGTATATGTATAATATATATGAATATGGAAAGAAACGGGACAAATAATGATACAGCATAAGAAGAAATCACAGGCTTTTAATGAGTTACTTCTCAACAAGGTAAACTTTAAGTTAACCAAACGGGATGATATCATCCATCGAAAGTTTAGTTTATTTATATGTATGCATAAAATTTACCGCCTACAATCAGGTTTTCGGTATATAAATCTTTAAATATTTGGGTATCGTATTTGTGCAAAAATTCCAGGATTGAATGACTTATCGGGCTTCGTAGCATCGACGCGCGATATAATTTTATGCACGTATGATACCGGAATTACTCAAATTTATTAAATTATTTACACAACACAATTTCTAAGAATGCCTTGGTAGTAGAAAATATCAGAGGCGGCAAACATATCGGTTATAGTAAAAAAAAAATATTTCTCAAGCACACAAAATGCACTCCTCATCCTCAAGGCACGAATAACCTTCACGACATTAATTTTTGTTATTTTTATTACATTCAAGTTGTGACCTGATTCTAATTTTTTTCATTTTTACAACAAACATGAGAAAAATTCAAGAGTATCGTGTGTGTTTTATAAATTAAGACGATTAACTAAAACTTGTTTTTAAAAAAATTATTTTTCAAATATGCGTTCATTATTACTGTCGATTCTGCACAAACACAAAATGAGACCATTAAAATATTCACTTAACACCAAAATATTCTTACACATTTCACACTTTTCTAAACGAGTATTCACGATACAAAACTGCATACCAAAAAAATAATTACTACACTGATTATAGGTATATAATCCGAATTAAGGTGGTGTGAGACCTATAAATGTTAAGTCAAAACTAATAAGAAATGTATAAAACACAATAAAAAAATCCAACAATTTGCCTTTTACATGTATAATGCTTTAATACATGTATAAGTCTTATATACACGATATATCAACGTCTTAAGGCGATCGTCATCACCTCACATAAAAAAAAGAAATTATGTATAGAAATGACGTATTTGACCAAAGTTGCTCATTCAATTGACTACCAAATCGTACCTCACGCTTTCGTCTTAAGAATAAATGATCGCCGGATGCTCAATCACATCGATCAACACTTTGACTTACCTGAAAAGAAACAGAATAATAAAAAATATAGTTAATAAATGCATAAATGGCTCTAAAACATAATTAACGGTAAACACAATAAATCACTATCGGTTTTTGTGTAAGTAAGTAAAGATCGAACAATAACAACACTCATTAAATAAAATTCTTAATCTTTTGTTTTTGTTGTCTACATAGTAAAGACATTTGCTTCTCACAAATCCATTCAATCTAATATTTTATATATATATATATACTTATAATCATGTGCACAAGAAAAATGTGTTGCATAAGCTAAAGGCGTATTATATTTTGTCATGATTGTTCTAAAATAGTTGATTTTAGTTCAAATCACACCGGAATGTTTAAACATTTACATACGAGATAGTGTCATGATAGTATAACTATCGCTAGTTAACAACAATTTTCGCTTAAAACTATTTATTATGAATAAATTATGAATATTCATATGAGTATGGTGTCTGCTATTATTTAACCAAAGCGACAGATGAAATAATCAAGTGAGAGTTTTGTTTGGACTACACTGCAACGGGTGACAGAAAATAACTTTTAACTTTATAAGTAATTTCTATTTTGATTGGTTTGTAGTTAAATATTCAGTTTTGTAAAAAGAAAAGCTTTTCCTAAATTTACCGTAATGTCTCGAAATACGGTTATTGGATGAAAATCGAACGTAATTTTTTGTGTATAGTCTCAAAGCTTAAGCGTTTAAATTTTAGAAATCGACTTAGCTGCCCTATAATTTAAAGACATACTCAAATATGGTGGTATTAAATTAATACGGACTATCTCTCGGATTATATAATACAATTATGCGAAATTAATCGAAAAAATAAATTTATTCTGCTTATAAAATAACCTATGTTCAAAATTAATTTTCTCGACGTTTTGCAGGTCATTTGAGTATAAAAGATTAACAATAAAAAATATATCAGTCTCTCTGGATGTCTTCAGCTCTACTGATGCTATCTCGAGAAATGTTTGTGCGATTTAAATTTCTTTTAAGCCAATTTTGTACTATTTTTAATTCAGAGAATTGAAAAGCTTTTGGGATCATACGTCAAGGGGGCCGCGTCCACAATATGAATGGACCCAAAAACTATATGACTTTACAAGTCTTTTTATTACATATATTCCCATGTATTAGTGTGAATGGGCTTGGATCAGACACCAATTTTGACTCTATGTACGACTTTAGCTCTGCATTTAAAATCCACCGTTCTGGCGCTGGTGCTAAATTATTTGTTTATTATAGAATATATAGGTGTCTATATCATTGAAAAGGTCTTTGAGAATGCCACAAAATTAGCTGAAGCCCCCTATAGTCGTCATTTGAAGAAATGCAGAATCACATCGAATGCTTGTAAAAACTTACGGTGAGGATGCTCTTGGTAAATCACAATGCTATGAGTGGTTTAATAAATTCAAAAGTGATGATTTTGTTGTGAGAAACGAAGAACGGGGAAGACCACCAAAAAAGTTTGAAGTCAGTGAATTGCAAGCATTGTTGGATGAGGATGACGCTTAACTGCAAAAAGAACTCGCGGCCGCCTCCAAACCTTTAAAAGCCATGGGAAAGATCCAAAAGCTGGGAAAATGGGTTCCGCATAAACTGAATGAAAGGCAACAGGAAAATAGGAAAACTAATTGCAAAATATTCTTCGCCAGAGACAAAAGAAAGTCATTTCTCCATCGAATTGTGACTGGCGATAAAAATGGATCTATTTTGAGAATCCAGAGCGCAAAATGTCTTGGGTTGATCCAGGACAACCATCGACATCGACTGCAAGGTTAAATCGCTTCGGGCGGAAGACAATGCTCTGTATTTGGTGGGATCAGAAGTGTATTATTTATTTTGAGCTGCTGAAACCTGGTGAAACCGTAAATACTGAACGCTACCAACAACAAATGATCAATTTAAATCGAGCTTTGCGTGAAAAACGACCAGAATATGATAAAAGGCAACACAATGTGATTTTGCTTCATGATAATACACCATCACACAAAGCAAAACCGGTCGTGGAAATGTTGAAAGCAATTAATTGGGAAACATTTTCACATGCGGCTTATTCGCAAGACTTGGCTCCGTCCGATTATCACCTATTTGCATCAATGGAGCCCGAGCTTGCTGAGAAGCACTTCTTACCAAAATGGCTCGATAACTGGTTTACCTCAAAAGAAGGAGAGTTTTTTAGGACGTGACATCCACGCATTACCAGAAAGATGGTAAAAATGTTTAACTAATAATGGGCAATACTTTGAATAAAATATTCTTAATCATTATCATACGATGAACGTGTACTTTTTACTAAAAAAATTCCGATTTCATATTTACACACCTGGTATACACGGTAAAACGTTACTAGACCATCTTGTAGTAGCATTTCTAAGAAAGTTTAATGTATATCCATTAATTTTACAGTTAAAATCTGTGTATCAATTTTGTACGCAAAAAGACAGCGCGAGTTGACGAGGTGAACAAAATTTTTGTATACATATACAGTGTATAATACACAATTTTATATTTGTATTGTGTGTTTTGCTCTCTTGTATATGTGCATTCTGTTTGTCATTTTTGCGATGGTATGCGCATGCGTCTCGCCTACTAATACAAACAAGATGCTCAATACTATATTTTTCCGGTTTGCTCACCTCGCGCTTGTTGCTTTTCGTACAAAATTGACACACTGATTGGTAAGTTTTAGTGAATTTCTAGTCACTTTTACTACTAAGATTACTAGATTTATACAGAATTCTAAAATTTGGATTAACTGTTAATTAAATAAAAAGATAGTAGTAAGATTTACTGGAAATGTTGTTTAGATAATATTCTAGTCATTCTAAACAATTGTAAATATATTTTATGATCGTACAACCAATTTTTTTGTCAGTATGTGAAATTTTCCTTTGATTTGCCTATTATTATGGCCATAAAAATAATTAATAAGCAAAAAATTATTTAGGACAAATTTTAAACTTGAATTAAATATCAATATTACCGACCAAATGGCACAGTGCGGTTAAAGCTTTGGTGTTTGGATCGGGAGGTACCGGATTCGAATCCCGATAGGGGCAGTGCAAAACGAAATTTTCATCAACAGATTATGATCTGTGATAAAAAGGAACACAACCACAACCCCCTATCGGCATGCAAAACTCATGGGCCGACCCACCGTCTTCCATGTCCAGCTACTATAGGCTGGCATGGAGCGTAAGGTAGAACGGGAAAAACAAACCGCGAAAGCGTTGGGAGTACTTTGGCCCCAGAACAGATTGCAGGGATTAAAAATAAGAATAAAAAAAATTAAAAAATATCCCCATTGCTCAGATCGAATGTAATTCTATGATACATATGAGGTAGATTTCAGAGATCTGCTTTAAATTTCTTGTCTGTGAAATTAAGAAATCCGAACGGAAACATCATTTTTCAAAAATATTTCAATGAACAATTTCTTTTTTATTTTGATTTTTTTTTTATTATTTATTCAATATTATTGTTGATTCTGATAATCTGATTCAGATATAGTAATTTACCTACACTACAGTACGTTTCATAACTCGTTTTTTGATTTTTTTTTTAAACAACTGATTAAAAAAATAGAAACATTTTAATGCCAAAAATTAGATAAGTACGAATACAAAATTCAGCAAAATATAAAGAAAGCATTGCATGATTATATTGCTTTTCTTTCTCATTGTTTCATAAAATCCTCACTGCTCATGTTAGTGGATGGAAAGGGCGAGAGGATAGGCTGAAGAGAAAACTCTTCATACTATTAAACTCCCACCACCAAAATAAAAATCACCTATTATTAAATAATGGACTCATGTTTGCCCTAATGAAGTCGAGACGCATGGCTTTGTGCAGTGGCAATAGTTTTACTACTGACATCATTTTGCTGTATTTTAGATGTTCAGCATCTTTCATAGTCCGGCTATTTAATTTGAGCTCGCTTTTCAGGCGCTTAAAATTTTTACAAGAATTACTCTTACTACGTTTTTCTTGTTTCTCCGGTTTTATTGTTGCCATCCATAATTAATTAAATCATTTAAAAAATTAGCAACGGTATTATGATGGTGGTTTAATTTTTTTTTCGAACTGTCTAAAAGAAAGACCTTCTTCCAAAAGAGCTCTAATTTGGCATTGTTACTTCTCTGATAAGTACTTTCCACGAGACATTACTTTTCTACTACACTTATCTATTCGGAATATTAATTAATACTAAATTTTTTTTAAATGTATAAGCCTGAAGGCGACTGTTCGAGTGCGAACTTTTGTGCGAATATTTAGAATCACACTTTTCTAGCGATTTATTGAGCACAATGTAGCTCACAATTTTATTTTATTTTTTACGATTAGGTTAAAAAGGTTAGGTTAAAAGTATTTCATCTTTTATGGGCGTAATTTGATTATTGGAAAAGTGTGATTCTAAATATCCGCACTCGAACTGTCGTCTTGAGCGAGACAAATGATTAAAAGGCTACTGTGGTTATATAGTTATGAAACAAAAGAATTCTATTCTAATCTATTTTTTTTTTCGATAAATAATTGAAGTAACGGATTTTGTTTCATAAATCAGTATGTCCGAATTTAATTAATTTTTGGTATTAAAATTTTTGAAGTCGTATTTATACGACGGATAAAAATGCCGGATTTTTCAGACACGCCTCTTTTTCATACAAAAGTGTTGAAAAAAATTGAAAAATAATCTCTGATGGAAAAATCCGAGATTTTTATCCGTCGTATGAATACGACTTGAAAAATCCTGTATCTTAAATTACTTTCTAGGTTTGTGATGAATAACCTGTTGATTACTTGACCTGTTGGTTATATAAGGTATTTAGCTGTGTTTGCATATGGAATTTGGTTTGAGTAAGAGCCACGGGAATCCGGCTTGCATTTTGGTTTGTAAAGTTGGAATGTATTGATTTGACCGGTAACTGCATTTTGAAGTTCGTTGGTTTCTTTCGATATATATTTTCCCACTGTTAGGATTGCTGTAAAAACTGTAAATAGATCGTCTGCAAATATTGCTACTATATTACCTTGGACATCAGGTAAATATCTCATATAAAACAGGTACTACCTTGTAGTATACCTGCTGTAATTCTGTTTAGTTCGGATTACTGGTTTTCAAGTTTGACTTAAAAGTGTCGATATGCGATGTAGGTTTCAAGAATTTGATACAATTGCTTAGAAAGATTTCGATTCAGTTTAAATTCGAGCCCCCTTATTGTCAAACTTTGTCGAAAGTTTTGAGAAAACTCCACATCTAAAAAATATCGGAGCATATCTTGTTATTCTCATCCTCAATGAAATTCATTATTTTATGAACTGTATTTCTGTTCAACTGAAGAGTGATTTGCCCTAAACCCAAATTGGGGTGGTGGTGTATCTATCTTCTATTATATGTTTCAGCCTCTAGAACAGCAGTTTTTCAAATATTTTTGATATGACCGGATCGCTGCTTCTTGGACAGTATTATTGAATGCTTCTAGTTTATCTTCCAGCGGCTTCTCCGTTCTAAATGGTACATTCGCTATTCCACTAATTTTTTGAATAAATCCCAATTAGTTTCATTGTTTGTTAAATTATACAATTTATCTTTTTTTATTATCATTGTACTTAGTCATGATCACAGGTGAGTGGTCAAAAGATAGTCCTTTACTATCTTCGATGCATGTGTAGTCCTCTAAAACTCATTTTGTTACAAAGAAGTCAAGAAGATCTGGTATTTTATGTATCTTATAAGCCAATATGTTGGCTTATCGCCATAGTGAAATTTAAAGTTGTTCTGGCGAGCTGTATTAAATAAGTATTTTCCTTTCGAGGTTGTAAGCCTAGATCCCCAAAAGGTATTCTTTGCGTTAAACTCACGGTCTATGATAAAAGTTAGTCCTAGTGATTTAAAAAGTTTTGTGCTGTCTAGTTTTTCTAACTGATGACATGGGAATTGTAAATAGAAGAGATACCGGGCTTTTCGTAATGTTTAATATTATTCTTAAAAATTACGGTAGATCTTAGATGAATAATATGCAAGCATTCATATTCACGTATTCTAATAAATGAAGTTTCTGTTAAACGAGTTTCCGATAATAGACATATACCTATTATAGTTTAGCAAAATTTTTAGCTCTGGAACATGCTATGGCAATCCATTCGCGTTTCAAATGACAATTCTAAGTGTTCTGTTTATTTGATTAGTATAGCATTGACGTAAGATCATTCGTGGCTTGTTGTCTATCTAGTCGCTGAAATATAGCTTCTAGGACACGTCCTTGTTTTACTGGGTGTGCATCGTTTCTACACTTCGGAATATCCATTCGAGTGGATTTTGTTTATTACTATTAGTTAACTGCTTCGTTATTTGCTAGTAGAATTTTCTCTCTAGTTGTTGGAATCTTTTCTCTTGAAACGTTAGTGGTTTGTGTCGATTTTTCGCGTTTTATTTCTTAATCTTTGCAGTTGTACCGGTATTTTGCATCCTCTATAGTTGGCCGGATTTTATTTTCGAAGCTGCCACTTTCAGTGGACTGATGTCGGCCAAAAATCTCTGAAAACTCCTAATATATGGAAAAAGATTTAAGTTTCGTGTCGATCAATCAATCCGTCTGGGCTGTACAGATGCCGAATTTTTGATGATAACCGATTTTTTGTCAAAAATCGTCATTTTCGCTTAATTTTTGGAAGACTGATCTAGACCAGTATTGTTGTAGATTTAATTTAGAATCTATTAGATCATATAGTGGTTTTTCTCTTAAATCATATACTTTTCAAAATATTTGCAAAAACGAAAAAGCTCCTATGGAAGCTGTTGCTTCTGGTGATCCGATTGAGACATCGAGAGCAATAGTACAAAATTTGTAATCAGGCGTTGAACTAAGTAGAGGCGAAATGAATGAAGGCTATCGGTTTCAATAGTAAGGGCCCAGTTTAACTAATCTATAGTATATTCTGGCTATAGGGCCTTCGACCACTGCGATTTAAGTGACGAAGGCCTAGGAATTTTAATTGCCAAAACTATGATGAAAGACGACTTTTAGTGGTTTTTCGCAATAAAAATTTACCAGAAAATATTAACGTGTTCGACAAGAGATTTTTTCCGCATTTCAGTGCTTAAATATAGCAGTAAATCAGGGTAATATAATTTTCCGACTGATTTAATGGATGAATAACGTTAAAAAAAGTTGAATAAATCCTATATCCTTTAGCACAATAAATCACGGTGGCTAATTGGCGTTTGGTAAATTACTATAGTTTTCAAAATAATCCGAATACTTACAACATATTATAAACTGTTCAGGTTGAGTGTACTATATATAAAAGAAAAATAAAGGAGAACGTTAAGTGTAAACAGAGTTCGCCGGTCAGTATTTTTTGAAAATTAACAACTTGGTAAAAGAGTTTGAAGTAGTCTGAAAACTGAATGACAAAATTGCTAAGTGTAATGTTGCGTCAAATACCCTCCAGAACTCCCGATTCACACAGAAATGGTTATTGGTATATTCATGTGCAGGGAATTTAAACGTAAGCCAATTTTCTGTTGTGATATTTGTTTATTTTACGTTGGGCCAACTTCATTATGGTATATTACAGTTAGATTATTTACCATATGTCGGAGGAAACTCTTTCCAGTATTGTGAACCTCTGCAACCTTATGATTTACCCACCATTATTCATTTATACAGCCGAGCTTCAAATCCAATACGCCTATTTAAACATTACCGCAAGTCTGTAAAGCTTTACAGATCGTAACATTAATGTTGTATGCCCTACACAGTTCCAAGCCTTCATCCATCGTAGATTGGTATCGTAGATGCTACATTATGATTTGTGAAAATGATAAAAAAAATAAAATTTCGAGGCTTCGGTGTTCGATCAAATTTATGTCTAACTTGGACAGAGGGAGCAAACTGTTTTTCGCCTACCAGTGCCAACCCCCTAGAGAGCTATGTTACTTCGAACGAATTATGTATTGCCTTTTTCCAAAAACCACATTTACTATTATATAACGTATACAAAGGTATAAGTGCTTTTACGAATAGTTTACTAAATTTATTTTGAATTTAATTTGATTGAGATTCTATTTTTGTCTTACACCAAAATCTAAGTTAATAGTATTTTAACCACAGAAACCATTAAATTTCCACCACATAATTTTCCCTTTTTGACCTTTGTCCATTAAACAAAATAACATAAAAATATTATACGTAATAAACACAAACGCTCACGCAAAACGAAAACGAATTTTATGTCTAGACATTCAATTCTGTCTCGCCGGCTCTTACCACTTCATATAAAGTTCACAAACATAACATACACACACATTAATAAAAAATTAATAATTACATTTGCCGTTCAATTGGAAAAACACAAAGAAGATACACCAACAAAACCACCCATATTGCAGAAAAATCAAACTGCAGATGAAAATTGCGCAGCTGTGATTTTCCATATATGTATTTTCCGGTCCCCGTGTATATTGAAGTCGTATAAGAGATACTCGGTATATACAGTTGATTCTAATCTAATTTAGCATTGAGCTCCTGGTAAAATAAACAAATCGATCAAGTATAATATATACTTACTGTTTTCCATGTTCCCTTAATAGCAAGTCCTCTTTGAAATGTGGCCTCAATTTCCAGACAATCGCTAAGCGATGGCCCCCACTGCCTTGATATTTTACCAATCAATGTACTATGAACTTTTAACTGAACCATTTTTCTTATATTTTAATACAACAACAAATATTTACAAAAATTTATTCAACAAAAAAATTTTCTTTTTGGAATTTTCTTACAGATTAAGTCTTGTATTCTCTCACAACAAATTGATTTTTCCGCGATTCATTTACGAAATCATTCAGTAAAATTCAACTTTTTTATATTCGAATATAAAACACAAAATTTTCTATATATTTTACAAAAAACAACTGGAAAAATTATACAAGTTTTTCACAATAAATTTTTTTCCTATACACGCATTACACTAAATAGCCGGTGTTCATCACTTAAAATTTTTCTAATCCACATTCACACGTTTTAATTACACAACACTTAACAGTAAGTATACAGAGGAAAATTATAGAAAATAGAAAATCATAAAATAGTGGAATTAAACCGAAAAAATAATAAAAAAAGGAAAATTAAACTGTCTTCGATTCAAAAGCCGGTAGATGACTAATTTAAATTTTTTAAAACTGCATTGGAAAAACGAGAAAATAACAAAAAAAAAAATACATTAAATTAATGTACTTTTAGGTTTTCTTTACCATTTTCCTATTTATTTCTTTTTGCTTTATTCACTTTTGGTTTTTAGTTTTTCGTTATGTACCGACACATACAAAGATAAAAAGTACATACAAATATAGAAAAGAAAGAAAATTCCAACAACGATGAATATTTTCCCGACCTCGCGCTCTCTCGATCCATATTATATTTACCTAACCATCATCATCATCCACACCACCATAAACATGAAATACAGAAAAGTTAAACTATAGAACAAAATAGGGAAAACGGAAAAATGTACCATCTCAATGCATAAATATTTTGCAACTATCGCTGTAATAACGAGAACGAATATTTTCCAATACAAACATAAGTATATTTATGTGGGTTACACTGAATTTTCCAGACAATAAAAAGAGAAAAAATGAGTTTTCGATTTGTATTTGTATTTTACATTAACTTTTGTTGTTGTTGTTGTTTTAACCCTAAAGTGCATTATACAGCTATTAAGATAAAATTTAATTATTATTTTCCCCTTAATTTTTTACATCCTCCGGAACTTTCTTATATTTTGATCTTGGGTTAATGGAATTGTTAATGGGTTGAAGGATGATAGTAAAATATAAAAATACGTAGAGAAATACATTTTTGTGCATCTAATAATACCAAAATAATGTAAGGTGCGAGAAAAATGTCACAGAATAAATTGGTAGTTTTGTACAATGAAGTTTTTAATTTAGATTTTTTATCTAACCATAGTTTGGGAAGAATAAAAATTTGCAACAACTATCGATAAAATATTTTGTAACGGAAATTCAAATTTGGCGAAAACGACTTTATAATAAATTAATTAATAAAATTGTATTGAACTACATGGTTAGAATTTTTGTAGAACTTTATATTCGAATTCCCTACCATCAGTGCTCCTGATTCATTGTTTAAAATTAAATATAAAAGGAATTTATTGCATACTCGTTGGTTTTTTCAGAATTTTTTGTTTTCTAAGGTCTTAGATCTCTAAAATCTCACGGGAATTTCCACAGACAAGTTTGGAGAATCCGAACTGTTGTAATTTTTATTACGTATAGTCTATTTTTTCCTTAATTAATTCACAGTGATCAAATATTTAAGGTTTGAACTATGCAGGGTGTCCGGGTTTCACAAGTTACTCCGTTACAGGATGAAAAATGGGCGGGTGGAGGCGAGAGGGACGGGGGGGGGGGGGGGTTAGGGGGTAGTTGATGATAACCTCAGTCATTGGAGTGTTGAAAAAATTTGTTCACAAAAACACACAGAGCTATTTAACTTGTAATTGCTTAGACTGTAATTTCCATAGAAAACTTGTGTGTTTTGTCTCACAGAAAGCTATGAAAAATATTTTGAGAAAAAACAAATTTGCTAAGTTGGTGATTGTTTTACGCGAAAAACAAACAATGAATGTTACGGAAAATTTGGCATTTGTAGATACGATGTGGCCCTCGAAAATGGCTTTTGTCATTTCCCCTTTTGAAGAACCTTGTTGTGGTGACTTTTGCTACAGCCAATTCACGCGTATCGGCCATTGAGGTGGTCGATATTGGGCTGCTGGTATTATGTCGTCTCTTGATGAAAATCAGCATGTCGTCACCCTTCAGTATCTCCTCATCCAAAAGACTCATTGCCCATTGATTGCCCACTGCGTTCGGCAGTTTGCTCAAAAGGATAAGATAGATGATTGCATCCCATTTATCAGTTTGGAACACCATGACGGCTAATATTCGTAATGTGCTACGGATACATTCACCACGGTTCAAACTTGATCGTAACCTTGTATAAACACCTGTGATCATCGGAACATTCTCAGTTTTTACATATTACCGAAGCTTGCCTAATTTATATGTTGGTCTCAAATCTGTTCTATCATGTACGAGCGTCTCGAACATGTCTATATACATGAGCCAGTTCTCTGGTTTTGGATAGGTTTGAACGATTTACATGAAACTTACAGAAAGGGGCTTTTGGAGTACTAGAAATGATTGGAATGGGTCTTCATTTCGGAAAAATTCGTTGAGAGGGTCTTCCGGTAAGCCAAGGCGCCCTTTTTAAATGTATCTGCCCCAGGTTATTTTTTCTAATGTTTTTTCTCAAAACTTGCAACTTTGATGACCATTTAAAAAGAGGTTCTCGAGTATTAGAAATCGTTTCTGATTGATTCTGCTTTCGGGAATATTAGTTCAGGGGTTTTCCGGTACGGCTCGGCATCCTTTTTTCAATTTTTATTTTCTCAGTACAAATTATTTTTATGAAAATTTCTGAAAAGTGGTTTTCGAGTACCAGCAATCGATTGCGATGGTTTGTGATGTCGGGATATTTGGCCTAGGTCCCTTTTTTCCGCTCGAAAGATGTTGGTAGAATTAGTGAGGTAGGTTTTTCGAGATTCTGGAAGCGATTTCAAAGGGCACTGGAAAATTAGATTCGGTAATATTCCACTTTGTTCAATATGTTGATCTTGCATCATGTTGCAACAGGTTGAGGAGGTAAGTTAAAGTAATGTTTCATCAAGTGTTTTACTTTAGGGGTCAGTGTCTGTCTTTGGAGGCCTCCTGTGAGGCTTTTATTTTGAGTCATGTTGCAACATGCTGCACAATGTTGCTCCATATTGTGTTATGTTGTACCATACTGTGTTTTTTATTAATTTGTACACTGCAAATTGGTTATGGCGGGTAAAAATGGGCTTATAAATTATTATTGGAGGAAGTTCTGAAAAATGATTCACTAGTAAGAAATTTGTTGCACCATTTGTTTAACAAATGGATGCTGGAATATGGTAAACTGGGATAAAACCAAGCCATTTTTGAACTATCAAAATGTAATTGGGTGTGGGTGTGGTGGATGAAAATGAGCTATTGAAATAATTTTTAGTATATGGTCAACTGGGACGTAACTAGGCAATTTAATAACCGATCAACATGAAATTTTACATGGTGGATGGAAATGGGGGTTTGAAATTATTTTTGAGACGAAATTGGGTATGGTGGATGGAAATGTGACTCTACAATTAGTTATGGAAAGAGGGTTCTAAAATTTGGTCAACTAACCGATCAAGCTAAATTTGGATAAGGTGACTGGAAATGAGATATTCTAATAAGTTTTTGCGGATCTGAAATATCGCCAACGGAACTAGGACCTCATTTATTAATACTTTTCATGCAACTACTTACTGTACAACGGATAACATTGGATTATTGGATGAGCACTCCAGCTTTGAGTGCCGCAGCACCAAGATTAAATTTATAACATTGTATGTTTTTGCCAATTCATTTACATGCTCAGGTTCTTTTGTTTAGTTTTCCTATTTTTATAGTTGTTGCGTGGTATTTTATTTCTTTTTTGTTTTGAGAATTTTGTAGTTTTTGTAGTATTCCGAAAACAACAAACTGCAAATCGGTAAGTTTCAATGAAGCTAAACCACTCGACAATTAATTTAGATGAAATTGAGATTACAAAATGGATATGGTTCAATACGATGAGTTCGGGAAGTGATCTTGGAAAAAACTACGCCAATTCTCAACAGACTAAAATGACAAAACAGACTAAATCGAATTCTCATGTTAGTTCCGAATGTGTTTAAAAAAAAAATCCAATTTTAATGGAACTACTTAAGCCGTATCTCAACCCATTGATCTCAGTTTGTAAAAGCTCTGGAAGATAGGAAATAAGGTATTTGTCAAACGTATGTTGGTTGCATTATGAAAATTTGATTAAAATATTATGTAGTTCTCACCGTGGTTCTGGAAAGTGGTCAATTTGATCGAAACTTCCAATTTTATCGGAGCCATTTCTCAACAAAAATGGAATTTCTACAAACGATGTATGTCTAATGAAAAAAGACGTTCCTACATGAAATCTTGTTTTATGAAACGGTAAATTAAAACATATCAACCGATTGGAATGGACCTTGGTTTAGATAATACAAAATTGATTCCAATTTGAATATGTATGTGGTAATTACTCAACCGATCAAAATTATGTTCAACTGATTATAACACGGGAAATTCGAAGCTAATCTATGAATAGTCTCGTGTGTGACATTGAAAAATTGTCGGTTTTAACGGAAATGAACCACATTTAAACCTATTGGGATGAAACTCTGTTCCTATGTTCAAAATGGGATACAAATATAACTTGCGGATGTTTTTCTGAAAAATTAGTAATTTGAAATTAAGCCAGTTCGAAAACGATTTCGATGGTACTGTTTTGTCCTTGAAATTGCCGTTGGCGTCCCAAGGTTGGTGTACTTCGTTAATTTCCGAATACAAAAATAAAACTGATTTAGTAGTGGCACGCGCATACGAAAGGCGCTCAAGAACGAAAATTTAGTTTCCATAAATTATCAGTTCGGAAAATGAACAACGTTTCTAGAGAATGAAGCAGAAAGATTGTTCTTGAAAATAAAAGAACTATGTAAAATTGTTTGGCAGTATGATAATTTATCATTGTGATTATTTATTTATTTTGATTTCAGAAATAAGGAAATTTAACAAACCAACTAATAATAAAACCAACTAGTATTCGTTTCGATATTAATGTCTGATTTATGATATATGTAAAAATTAATAATCTTGATACCAATGCGGTTCACTTCTTGTATTATTTTTGAAATCTACCTAAGATTTTTAGGAACAATTGGCACTTTTTCCATATTTAAAACTGACTCACGTAATTGCACGATCAAATAATTAAAATCAATCTATGAACGAATAGTTATGTAAATTTTGATAGGAAAAACTTTATATGAAATTAATTAAGCAAAGAAAGATTTAAAATTGGATCATTATATAGTTTTAAATAGATAGTTATAATAAACTAGGCGTACCCAGCTAGTGATGTAATTTTTGCACGACGATTAATATGAACAAGAGCCGTCATTTCTCTCAATGTCAATGAAGCAAAAATTTTTAATTTGCATTAAACCACCGTGCTAAACTACTAAGCTCTTTTAGTTTTCAGTTTTGTTAAGTACACTTTGTACATTTTGATTGGTGCAACTTCTTGTGCTTCCTGGTACTCGTGTTATTTGTATATATTTCGTAGCCAGGCAGCCACATTTTTCGAATTTATTGTTCTTGTTGAGTAAATTTTGATTAGTGGTTTTTATTACTTTAAATGCATTTGGTTTAGCTCAGTCGATTGCATTGTATCTGGAGCATTAGCATTTTAATTAATTTATTTATACTTTTGTAGTTTAAAGCAATTTTCACTGATTTTTTTCTGTTTTATGTAATTTGTTTCATGTACACTTGGGTGCAAAAAAAATCGCACATTGCTCCATTTTCTATAAAAGTTCAAAAATGTCAAAAAAAACCAATATTTGTTTAATTTTTTTTAGTGCAGATTCAAAGTTTATTTCAATACCTATCCACTGGTACCTGTTTTGTATTTATACGTGCCATCAAACTGATTTTTGGGGGTAAACATCTGAGGTAGACGTTTTTGTGAATTTGTCAGCATGAAAATTAGGGGTAAAAAATCGAATTAAAACATGGAAAACAACAAAAAAAAAACAGTTTTATTAATAAGAAGCATTCCCTCCCCTGGCCCGAATGACAGCTTCCGTTCGATGCTGCATTGATTTCACCAACGTTTTCACAAAATTTTGAGGTATCGCCTCCCATTCCTCAACGATCGCCTGTTGCAGCTCCTGGAGACTCGTTGGAGCAACATCTCTTGCTCGAACCCTTTTTTTCAACTCATCCCATAAATGTTCGATGGGATTGAGGTGCGGGCTTCGAGCTGGCCACTTCATAACAGGCACATCCACCTCTTGAATGTACTGGTATACTACATCAGCCTTATGCGGTCTCGCATTATCCTGCATAAACAGAAAATTTTCACCAATAAACCCGGCAAAAGTACGACGTGCTCCTCGAGTACTTTCTCAATGTACCGTTGAGAATGCCTGATTAGAGTAATGATATGCCTCCTCAGAACATGCGCGATCTACCGCCAAACGAGACACGTTCTTCAATGCAACATTGTGCATATCGCTCTCCTTGTCTTCTGTATACTCTTCCACGTCCATTGGTGCCATATAAACACATCCTGCACTCGTCAGAGAACAGAACTGTTCTCCATTCTTCTTCTGCCCAATTCAAATGATCTCGAGCGAACTCACGACGGGCTCGTCGGTCAGCTGTGGTCAATTTCGGCCCGTTTGGTGGTCTGTGTGCAGTCACATTAACTTCTCGAAGTCATCTTCTAACTGCCCACCGACTGACTTCGACTTCACGAACTTCTTGGAGCTGCCGTCCTAGTTGAACCGCATTCATAAGGCGATTTCGCAACGAAGTTGTTACAAGAAAGCGGTCATTACGCCGTGCTGTAGCACGAGGTTGGCCAGATCCTTGTCTCCGTCTGAAGCCACCAGATTCCTGATATCTCTGCCACACTCAACGAACCGAGAATTGGCTCAAATTTAGTTGAAGAGTCACTTCACTTTGGTGCTGCTTCGCATACATTAGTGCAACCACTTGTGCGACTACCTTTGGTGTGGTATCCATTTCTTTGCTCCGGTTGAAGACGTAATCAATAGAGGATCGTTCAGGCTAAGCGTCGGTATGCGATTGATCACAATCCGAGCGAGATATCTCATGGCATGCTATTGTATTGATCTTGCTGAATTATTTTTAGAATTTAATTCGAAAGCCTGCTATATGCATTTGACATTAAATCACTTTGTTGGCATGATACAAGTACAAAAAGGTACCACTGGATAGGTATTGAAATAGACTTTGAATATGCATTAAAAAAAATTAAACAAATATTGGATTTTTTTGATATTTTTGAACTTTTGTGTATTTTTGAACTTTTAAAATTGAGCAATGTGCGATTTTTTTGCACCCAACTGTATATACCGTGATTACTTAACTGTAAAAAGTGGACATCATTGAGCGAATTTTAGTTGAATGCACTTTAGTATTTGATTAATGCAAAAGATTAGTTAGCTGTAGCGGCGGAAGCGGATCAAGTCAAATAAATATTTGTCACGTTAGTTATTCAAACACTAAAACTGTAATTTTTAATAAAACGTTTAAGGGTTAAAAAACTTGACCAGTAAAAAATCGAAAGCAAACATAAAAAATAAAAATTTATCTCATTCCAAAAAAGTCTCGGAAAATTATTTAACATTTTTTCTCGTTCTTTTTTCGCTGTTAAATTATTTTCACGTCACGAGACAAAAAACTGTTCAACTCTTTGTAGTTAGTATAAAAAAATTCTAGACACGGAATTGGAAAGAAAATGAAAAATAAAATTAGAAAAATTGAAAAAAAAAAAAAAATTAGTTGCTATGCATGCACACGGTTCATTATGTCTGGGGAATTATTTTAGTGCATTTTAATAGTCACAGATCTAGGATATGTCATCAATATTATACGGAAATTGTCAATTAACACATAAGACATTTTTATACGTTTTTGATGGATTTGATTTTGAGTTTTCGTTTGTTGGACGGGTGTGAAAATTTTGCGTTTAAAGTCGCCTAAAACATAATTTCCTGAACTCTGCGAGTTCTTAAAATAAAGCACATGATTTATAAGTTGACTGTCATAAAATAATGGTGCATCGAAAAAGTCACCCTTCTTACCTTCGAAAACATAAAAAATTTTACTGCCTCCAGATGTAAGCGAGTCAAATACACGTGCTGGATACAAACATTTTTAAGGAACAAAATTCAAGTACCAATAAAAAGAGATTTTTTTTCTATACTCGTACATATTTTTCCACATTTACTTTGTCTATTTTTGCTTTAGTGAAATTATTTGTACTCGTATACTTTAGGAAAATTCATTCAGACATAAAAAAAATGATTGTGACAAGTATGGCGACACACACAGTATTGCAATACGATAATTATTATTATATGTATATGGGTTTGAACAGGGTGATCAAAATAGTAAATCTCCCCTTATTCTGCTTATGTAAAAGGTGAGGAAATAAAATTTATCTCGTAAATCATCTTGTGTTTGTATGTTGTTTTCCTTCATCAAGATAGTAAACAGATTTATAACCCAAAAACTACCTTTTTACATCCGATTATCATTCCAAAAACGTATATATATATATATATATATATATATATATATATATATATATATATATATATATATATATATATATATATATATATATATATATATATATATATATATATATATATATATATATATATATATATATATATATATATATATATATATATATATATATATATATATATATATATATATATATATATATATATATATATATATATATATATATATATATATATATATATATATATATATATATATATATATATATATATATATATATATATATATATATATATATATATATATATATATATATATATATATATATATATATATATATATATATATATATATATATATATATATATATATATATATATATATATATATATATATATATATATATATATATATATATATTATATATATATATATATATATATATATATATATATATATATATATATATATATATATATATATATATATATATATATATATATATATATATATATATATATATATTATATATATATATATATATATATATATATATATATATATATATATATATATATATATATATATATATATATTTATATATATATATATATATATATATATATATATATATATATATATATATATATATATATATATATATATATATATATATATATATATATATATATATATATATATATATATAATATATATATATATATATATATATATATATATATATATATATATATATATATATATATAATATATATATATATATATATATATATATATATATATATATATATATATATATATATATATATATATATATATATATATATATATATATATATATATATATATATATATATATATATATATATATATATATATATATATATATATATATATATATATATATATATATATATATATATATATATATATATATATATATATATATATATATATATATATATATATATATAAATTAAAAGAAAATCGGAGGCAACTGTTCACATGGATTCTATATATTTTCCCAACATGTGGTTAAATAATTTGATTTTCCTATTTTAACAAGAAGAAAATTCGTTGAAGGTAAATACATCTTTGATTTAAACTTGCCGACATTTCCCATCCTACATTAATTTTTATTTTATAGGTTTCCACTTTCCACCGACCAATTAAAATCGAGGAAACTAAAAAAAAAAAAAGAAAACTTGAAAATGCACGGTAATTTTATCTGTTTTATTTATTATATAGATAAAGATAAAATAAACAACTTCAGGAAGACGTAGTCGTTTATCTTATATAAAAATATGAGTATAAATCATGCAAATCGTATATAAAGCACTCAACCTACCGCAATTTTAGTTGCGATCATCCGAACTTGGGTATAATTTTCCGTCTAGACCATTTAATCATTATACTCAATAAAAACGATTGGAAAGCAAGTTTGAGTGGGTTTCTACTTTGTTAGATGATTACGAGGAAACAGTAGTAAAAGTAAAAAATACCGGACCAAATATACATTGAAAGAGAGACGAAAAATTTGCATATACGAAAAAATATGGAAATGTATAGGGAATAGAATTTTATTATTAAATTTCCCTTATTTGAGAATTTAATTACTATTTGGATATTGCTGAAGTGCTTGCTGCCGAACAAACAAGACTTCATATAAAAGAGTACTAGCAAATTATGGAAATTATATATATGAGAATTCCCGGTAATTCATCCGTATATTAAAAAATAATAATATTTATTTGAAGTATACCTGAACAAATTTTGAGAAATTTTATTCAAGGTAGATTGGCTGATGTTGCCATGTAGTAACCCTAAATTTCTGAAACATTTCGTTTTTTTATATCACAGCTATGTGATGTGAGTTTCCTTCAATTTATAAAATGCAATTCGTATTAACCCTTTGCACTCGATTTATTTTCGAAGTTGTTGGGTGTCAACTTGTATTATTTTTAGCAAAATGAAATAAAATAATTTACAGTAGTAGAATTGTACGTAATATATTTATTTCATTATTACTATTATAAAATGTTTTAATTTTGTAATCTAATATTTACATTGTGTGCTATAATGGTTGGGATCCATTATTTAGCCTTTCTGTTAACTTTTGCCACTTATAAAATTTAATTTAATTACTTTGGTAAAAACACTTGTAAAAATTTCCTTATAGTGACAATATTTATTTTGTTTTCAGGAATATCGATTTCGAAAAATATTTCTTCTTCAGTTCCTTTTACAACTAATCCTAGGTTAGTTGTAACTAATCCTAGATTAGTTGTAAAAGGAACTGAAGAAGAAATATTTTTCGAAATCGATATTCCTGAAAACAAAATAAATATTGTCACTATAAGGAAAAAAAAGTGTTTTTACCAAAGCAATTTAATTAAATAATATTTACAGTGTGGTACTTTTTTCAGACTGACTCTTCAGACTGATATGCGAGTTTTAGAGTAAATTAGTATTGTCACCTCCAACGTGACATACGAGTTTTAGAGTAAATATTTATATTGTCACCTCCAGTGTGACATACGGGTGCAAAGGGTTAAGATTGTTTGAGAATTGTTAAATAGTATTCTTATACAGGAAATTTAACTATCGTGACTGAGACCAGTGACGTGGTATCATTACAATTACAGAACAGTAATCGTGTCATTGATGAGTTCCGCCACACCTTATCCTTTAATTTAGAAAATTGTATTTGAGTGATCTGATTGGCTGCGTACTGTCTGGCTAACATTGTTCTCTTAAATTAGTAAAATTAGTGTATTTTAATTGACCAAAACCTATCACGTACTAAGTTATAATTAAGAAATTTTATTCGGGTTCTTATTAGGTGAAAGTTCTCATACAATTTAGGAATACTTTATTCGGCTTCTTTCATAAATTAAAACATTTTTATTCGTGTTCCGACGTTGGTTATTGGTGCAGTGTCATTTAAAATAACTCGATGAATACCTCGTGCAAACGATACCTAAGCTGGGTACAAAAACTTAGGAAAGGCTGTTTAGTGCCATCATAATGTTTCAGTCTTTGTATCACTAGGGAAAATTAGAGATTGGGGTATGAGGCACTAAACTCTTATGAAGAGGGAAAATCCGGGACATACGTACCTGCAGTGTCGTTTCACTTTCCTTCTTCAAACACAACTACAATAATAGAGCGATAATGAGAACGTTTCAAGCAATGAGGTTTAGGGATAATTGAAGCCAGCAGGTAGTGTGAAATTACAGGTATATAAGTTGCCAAGCTGCAGGTTTGAACACATCTACATAGAGTTGGTTGGTCCACTGCCCCAATCGAATTGATTACCATTACATTTTTACGGTAGTCAACCGATTTACCCGTTGGCCAGAAGTTTATCTAATCAAAGAAATTACCACAAACTTCGCAAAATCTCCTAACATGGCTCACGAAGTTTATATGTTCTTATCGCATTCGGACAAATGCATACATTCCGAAAGCGAATGGTCTTATCGAACGATTCTAGATTCAAATAACAGCCGCAATAATAGCTCGATGTAATACAGCACATTGCAATTCAGACCTTCCAAAAATCATATTGGGTAAACGAACCCAAGGTATAGTCATGGAAAAGCTCAACTGTACTCCAGGTCTCCAGCAGAAATAGTGTTTGGACAAAACATCGTTTCCGATGAATTCTTAACCAACAATCAAAATTTGAACCCAACCACAGATACTTACTTTGTATCTTGTGAAGCAGCTGATTAGGAGCATGAGAACTAATGAGAGCCTAATTCCTACGGGTACGACATCCGACCGAACAGGAAACTTACATTTCAAAAAATCTGGAAACTGTTCGCACGTATTTGTGCGTGTGGATAGAGTCATAGGTCCTCCTCCATAGTGTTCGCAAAACTGTTACCGTTTTATTAAAAGTACCATCATATTTAATACAGCAAAGGTGCCGATAATATGACAGGGTTGTTTTTACCGCAGATGGATCACCAGCAAGGTAATTAATTATATACTGGTAAACAGTCGGGATTGTTAACACTAAGATGGAGGGATCCACATTTAGGAGAGGGTGGTTAAAGGTACATCGCAGGGCGACGTAATATCCTCTTCGTGGAAATGTTCGCTTAAGCGTGAATGATGTAGTCAGAACTGTCTCAGTGATAATGCGTTCATGACATCGTGAATTAGTTCGGAAAAAATACCACGCGGTATCACACAAAATGTATTAAAACAACAACAAAGTTCAATTTCAACCCGAGTTCGGAACTAGTAGGCGTGGTATAAAGCATTACGTGAAATGATTGGTTTTGAGTTCGTTAGCGAGTATATAACTATTTATTTCCAATGTCACGTACGCGACTTAAAACAATTAGACAAGATTTAGAGGGTAATACAGAGGTTTATATAATCAAAATTTTCGATAACGAAAAATGTCATTTCTACACGAATTAGTCATATTGTGCTATAGTCGGTTCTCGAATTTTCTCGAAATCGAAAGGATTTGATGCATCGTGGATTTACCGTAATTATGGAAGTACTTTCGACTGTTTCTGGTCTCAACATAAATTGTAACAATAAAACTTAAGTACCTACATCGTAATTGTTTTCAAATCCAAAAAATTCATAACAGGCCCTCTTAATGGTCTTTTACTCTTCACAAAAAGTCATCAGATATGGATTGGGGGTGAACAACACTAGACTAACAGTTACTGATAAAGCGACATATCTGGGCTCTATCTGGACAGTGAACGCTACCCCGCTCCCACCCAAGGTTAGTTTGATTCTTAGAGTATGATCACCTGGCTATCTTATAGGCTTCTATACATTTTATCAAAGCTGTTTCGCCCCAATTGTCCACATGCCAGAAGCTGGTTTAAAAACACTTTTATTTAGACGATGTCAAATATTGCTGATTGTGGAACTAAATTCACCAAGACATATTAAAATCGCTTTCATGCATTGACCTAATTTTTATCTTAATCCGATAAAATCCATGTTAAGAGCGTTCTTTAGTTAAATTAAATTAAATTTGTTGTTGAACCTTACCTAAAAATTAAATTTCAATGTGTCTATTTATACATTTTTTCTTTACCATTCGAACCTACCTAAATAGAAAAACTCCCTATTTGCATACCAAATAATTCATGACCTCTATCGACTATTTTTTGAGATAGTTTTCATAATGTGTTTTGGAAATCGTGGGTATAGTCTGTTTTTATTTAAATTTTTTCTATAAAACAAAATTAAAATATTTATAAACAAACAAAACTAAGCACGAGATTATAGATTTAACTTTATTATTGCGAAAAAAAATTAAGTCTATTGCTGTTGTATATTCCGATCGAACATGCACGACTTCTCTAACTTTGAGACCTATAACAAAATATTAAAAGAAAATTTCGGGAAAAGGAAAAAACTAAGCACGAGTTTTCCGTAATAGCTATTGAATATCAAAAAACTCTAGAAGAAAATGTTCTCACAGATGCTTATCGAACTTGCACAACTTACCGTTACTTTAGTAAACAACACTCGTAAGAAGCCTAGTTTCAGTCCAGTGAGTTAGTACTATAATAAGTATTGTAAATTTATAAACCATTCTAAGAGCATTTCAAGAATTTTTATTCTTGCACTATTCTTAAGTTTTAAAGGAAGTATGTATTAAAAACAGGAAAGAAAGAAACAAAAAGCAAGAGTTACCTTTATGGCTTTAAAATTTCTTATCGACATCCGTTTTACATACCAAAATCAAATTATCTACTGTAAATAGTTTTAGAGTTGGATAAGGAACACATACGAGCGGACAAAATAGGTGGGCACATTATCTTCTTTTACATTATAAATGAGATATCACGTGTATGAACATGATGGAGAAACTACCGAGAACGGTCTGAATATGCGTGCTAGAAAGGCGCTCAAGACAATAACTACACGGGCCTTTAAGGTTATGTTCCACCTTCTCCCGGTTGAAATTTCGGTAAGTAGATGGCCACTAATACGACTGCCAGCGCTGACGGCACCAAGATAAAGAGCAAAGTAAGAGCTGCAATGAACTAAATGTAAGTAAGTGTGTCTCTTTTCCCCCTGAATACTGAGGAGGTGAATGAGTAGGTTCAGATACCTAGTTGGTGCATAACATAATATCCACGATCAAGTGGTTGAAATCAGTTGATGAACTCTTGAAAATAGACGCGAATTGCTAAAAAATACATTTATTGGTAATCTCCTACTAGGTCTAATCGACGCATCGGATATTCTAAAGTCAATTAAAATAAAGGTACCTAGTAGATAACTAAGAGATCATGACCTAGTAGATAACTAAGAGATCATGATTCCTCCACTTAGATAGACACAGAACCAATTATGGCGATAATGAACCAGTGAAGATGATGTGTAAAAGTTTCAATAGAACTAACTATTTATTTGATTTTTGTTTAAAGATAATTTTAAAAGTAGGTTAAGGCAATTTTATGCTTCTCAGTGATTTTTTACTTGTTACTTTACTTTTATATTTCAAATTTTCAAACCCAATGCGGATTTATTTTATTTTATATTCTTAAATTAATATTTTCAAGTCAAATTTGTACTTAGTTCTATTCTTTCTTCTTGGAGAAATAAAACCTGGTAAGTTTGAATAAGTATAGTTAACCGATGTCGGAATACTTACCCTTCATCATTAAATTCATTTAAGTAACTCGACATACCTGAAACGAAACAAATACAAGAAATTTTAGTATGTTTGTCTAATACGTTTAAAAGAAAAATCTTATTGAATAGTTAGACGCCAAAAATGGTACAACAATCAATTCACGCAGTAAACAAATTTATTACCCATCATAAAATAAAGTTTACATACGCGTATAGAGTCTATTGATTTTTAAGAAATTTGAAACATTAAAAAGACTGCTTTAAATATAAACAACATAGACTTCTTATAACTTCTATAATATAACCCCTTTGTGTGATAGACCCGTCATATTCAATGATATTTTGAATACAAATAACGTATAATCGGATATGATCCCCTTGATGTCTTTTATGTAGTTCTTGATTTCCTAAAAACAATAAATATTATTTTGATGAAGATGATGATTGTAACAATAATTTTCATAAAAATACAAAAGAAAATTTCAGTCAAAGCACGTTTATTTTTATAAGATGCGATATAGATCTCGTCTCTATATCGATTGTAAATTAACCCCTTATAACTACATTAGAGTGCAGTTGCTCTTATTTCATCTCCTGTTTGTTCGAGTATACAGTAAAGCAATAAAATGAGTGATCCTATATAAATTACACCCGTTTTAGATATGAAATTTTTTGCCGCACCATCGAAATGTTATCTAAAATCAAAGAACTTCAAGAAATTCTTAAGTACATACCAATCAGAATGACAAATGTATTATTTTTAGCCACCGAAAATTTAAAATTCACTTAACACACAAAAAAATTATTTAAAAAACAAAACGTTCATGCGACTGAAATAGATATTTTCCAGATTTTTCATTATTTTAGTTGGTTTCCACATTTTTTAAATTATGAAAAATGTTCGTTTGTTTTATTTTTTGAATTGAAAACAATTTGAACAATTTTTGAAATTGGCGTTTGGAATCGATCGAACTACAAACACATGCACACGTACTGTTCTAAATAAAATCCACAATAAATCAATCAAAGAACTTGTGAAAATTAACGGCGGCAAATTTAAGTGAATTTGGAATAATGAATACCAAAACTAATTGCTCTAGAATTAGATGGAATATCAAAATACATTTGATGATATGGTTATTTATGGCCTCCGTAGTAGGAACTGGACAACTTCCTGATAACTTTACTGAATTGAAAAAATTAAATTTAAATAACATAACTGTAGTTACTGTGTTTAGCACAAGGTGAATTCAATTTGCAGGTATTTTGTAAACAAGTTATTTATCCGAAAACTCGTTTAATACAGTTTAATAAAATAAGCGCTCCCACATTTTACTATGCTTTATTTATCAAATAAACAACTTTTTTTTTCAACTAGAAATTTCAGTTCATAATCCTTAACCGTAAGTTACACTCAGCACTTCGGAAAGGGTTGGTGACGGAATCTTGGTTTTTGAAATCTTCATGTTCAAAATCCTGGTTTTCAAAACCAAGATATTGAAAGACCAAATAGTTAGAAAGAGTTCTCGGAAATCCTGTTAAATAAAATATAGTTTTAATCGTAATCTGTGAATTTTATTAAATAAAATTAGCAAACAGGGGATTTACCAAAAATATTTCTAAATCTGGAAAGCTGACTAAGAGTATTTATTATACGAGTACACTCGACTGACATAAACACAAACCCTCGACAGTCACAAACAAGTTAATTGCGAATTCTAGATTACGTAGGTATTTTTTCAGTCTGTCAGCACAAGATTTTGGCAAAACAGGATTACTGAATTTCATAACTTGGTAAGCTCAATCTAGTTAAAAAGGAATTTTATTTCAAATGTCATTATAAATTTACAATTTCTAGTAAACTTTTACTGTTGCACCTTCTTAATACTGTGAATGAAACGAAGGTCGAATGAATTTTGGTGAAATTTATAAATCGCGTTTGCTGTGTGTCACTATAATTTTTGCAGATCGCGATCGTAAAAATTAAAATTGAAAACGGGATTAGTGATTAACGCGATAATTTTTATGTCTGTCGAAGGTATAACCAAATATTAAATAGTATCAATATAGGACACTGCATTGTAAAATCGTGTTCCAATTTTTTTTTCTATAAGACAAGAAGAAGTTAGGTGTTTTAGTACAAGTTCGAAAAAAATCGGAAATCAACACAGCTAACTATGCGGTTTACATTGGGAGTCGAGTTAACTTGTAGTTATCTTCAAGTTAACTTCTAGTGTTTATATTGGCAGAGTTATTTTTGGATACAGTCCAAATTTTTTTAAAAATATCTAGATGAATGTAATTAATTTTAGGGAAAACTTAATAAATTAAAATCGGAAAAAATCATAAAAAATATGCTTTCGTATTTAGATACCACTGCTCACAAAAAAGTTAAAATAAATATTTTTTTTTGTTTTTTTTTGTATTTTGATATATGTTTGTTGTTGTTTTTCGACTCGACCCTTTAAGACATTTTTTGGATTGAGTCGAGTTAACTCCAAGTTGACTTTTGGTGTTTATTTATATTGAAGGTTCAACCCAGGTTGAACCTATGTTCTACCTTGAATATAAACAGTATACATAAATGAAAAAAAACTGTGTAGGTTACAGTGCATCCCCAATACAAAAACGTATGACTTACAGAAAAGTATGAAAAATATTTTGAGAAAAAAAAAATTACTCAAAATTTTTTTGATTCTTTTCTGTAAGGTAAAAGTCAAAAGTTTTTCTATTGGGGATGCGCGTTTATTTGTCACAATAAAAAAGTAAATAAGTACTGTCATGTATGTATAGTCAAAACAAGTCCTCAATAAATGATTAGTGTAGTTTGTTACAGCGCATCCCCAATAGAATTCCCTATGACTTTTTCCTTACAGAAAAGTATGAAAAAAAACTTTTTTTTTAAGTTTTTTTTCATAGTTTTCTGTAAGGTAAACGTCATAAGGATGCGCGTTAGTTGTTTCAGCAATTAAGAATGCTAGAAACGTTGTATATTTCTCCGTTCTCATTATTGGAAGTTCCTAATTAAAAATCTAAAGTCCATCTTGGGTTCATCAGCCATTCTCAATAAAAATATTTACATGTTACTGTTGTCGTATTTTTTGATTACCGGTGGTAAGTACATGCCGCCACGTTTAAATGTATAGAATTAATTATAATTATTACAATAAACTAAAAAAAGTATGTATATGTACTTGGAAGTTGGCAGTTGACACTTTGACAACCAAAAATTGTAAACTTTTTAGCAATTTGATTTTACTTCAAATATTTTTTCGAAGTTCGAAAAACGACAAAAGCGAAACCGTTCCAAAAAATCTAATTTCGGTAAATGCGATAGGATAAGAGAAAAAAAGAACACGACTGTCCTGTCCTATATACATATCGATGGCTTATTGCGATAGGGCGTAAGTCACATTTTGTAAATTGTATTTTAGAGAGAAAAAACTTTATATTTAAGTTAAAATACTGTTTAAATCGTGATGAATGATGACGTTTTAAAAAACGTCTCTTTTTTTATTTCGTTATTGACTGTAAACGCCGTATTATACTATGTAAAGTAACTTTATCTGTCGTTTAATCGAAAAGACACAACTTCTGAAAAATGATGTTACGCCCTATTTGCAATAAGCCATCGATATAAGTTATTTAATATATGGTATAACCCTTTCGAAAATGTTTTTATTAATTAGGGAAACCACGATTTTTATTCATTTAATATAAAAAAATATGGGGCTTTACCGATTTTTTTTTTGTAAATTTGGTTTTATATTTTTATTAATTCATGAAAAACTGATTGAATTAATTTTGCAAAATTAATCATTATTAATCAATTATTTTTAAAATAAGAATATTTTATAAATAAATCACATGAGAACAATAATGCGTTATATATTCTTCTTCTTTACGTATTTTTTTCAATTTTCACTTAAAAAACGGTTTTATATCATTTTTGCATAATTTCAAAACACCAAGATTTGGTCGAAAACCAAGATCTCTTTTTTGTGGAAAAACAAGATTGATGCAACACCAAAATTTTTTCAACCAATAATTGGAGACGCTCCCCTTCGGAATCGGTAAAGGCACCAATTATCGAGCCACTTATTTAGTTTTTTTAAGCCTAGTTAGGAAGAACCCAGCTTTTCAAATATCAAAATAATATAATTCATCAACATAAACTACTAAATCTAAAAGTTCCGGATTTGTATGAGAACAATAAAAATAGGATTCCAATATAAGTTACGGATAGGAAATTCCAAGTACCTAGCCAGCCAATACTAATGAAACTAAACATGGTGAAAATTACTATTTTGACATGAAAATGGCTATTTTGACAGAAAGAAAGAGATCGGAAAGAGATGAAATTCGGTTTCGATGTTGCAATTGAGATTCTAATATGAGCTCCGAATCATAAAATTCATAAAATTTGACTCTTTGAGAGGAATTAATAATTAGTTAATAATTAACTACGTTAATTACAAACCGATGTGGATAATACTCGGTTTTGGATGATGAAAATTAAATTCTATTAATGGTCGTGTGGAAAATTTATAGTCATTACTAATATTAATTGTAGCCGCATGTTTGGCTAATTTTGACAATATACTCGGCTTGTTTGATGAAAATGGAAATCCAATTTGAGTTCCGAATGTGGTTCTGGAAAATGACGTGGTGTGTTATTCTGAATAAAAAATAATCAATTTGTCTAGAAAAAATGAATTTGAATGATAATGATTTGTTCATCATCAATCATTCTTAAAAACTATATATTTTTTTTAACTTAAGCCTTAACCTATGTTAATACTTAATATCATTATGCATTATTATTATTAAATTATTATTAATTACTTAATTTTAGTGTATTAGGTCAACATACACGTAATTATTAGATTATATTTCTCAGTTAATTAAATCTAGAGGATCTGTTCTGCGAAGCCGTTCGTATTTCGGTTGCCTTAGTAGTTCTCTAGCTAATTCGTTAATGTGTGATTCCAGTTTCAGTTGGTATTTTGGACTGCATGATTTAATTGTCTCTTTAACAGTTTTGATTCCTAGGTCTCTATGGATGTTGCTGTTTCGAATATACCATGGGGCATTTGTAGTGCTACGAAGTATCTTTGTTTGTGTTTTTTGTACCCATAGTTGGATACCACATGTCCATATGGGGATTAGGGTCGCTTTGTATAGTAGAAATTTGCAGTTTAAAGAGAGTTCGATTTTCTTCCGACCACCCACTACATTTTACAAAATTTTATTTTTAATTGATTGCGTTTTGTTTCAATGTGCTTTTTCTATGTCAATCTTCTATCGAGATGAAGACCGAGATATTTGATGTTTGTTTGTTTTGGAATTGTGATATTATTTAATTTTACTGCTGGACATGTACGTTTATTCAGTGTGAATGTTACATGTGTTGATTTACATTCATTCGTCCTTATCCGCCAAGTTTTTAACCAATCTTTTATTTCGTGTAGATGTTCTTGTAATTCTCTCGATGCTGTTTGAGGATTTTTGTGTGAAAATAATATAGCTGTGTCATCAGCAAAAGTTGAAGTGACGATTTTTTCAGTTATTGGTAAGTCAGCTGTGAATAACAAGTATACAGGTCCCAATACACTACATTGCGGTGCTCCTGCCTTTATCTCAGTTAGATCAGTAGTGGCCGTATTTTGTTTCACCTGGAACATCCTTTGGGCTAAGTAGTTTTCAAGAATTGCATGAAATTGTTTAGGCAAAAGAGTTTTAATTTTGTAATTTAATCCTTCATGCCATACTTTGTAGAAAGCTTGCGCAATATCGAAGAAAACTGCCGAGTAATATTTCTTTTCTTCTAAGGAAACCTTAGTTGTATTTACAATTCTGTGCACCTATTCTATTGTCCCGTGTTGCTCTCTAAATCCAAATTGGTGATCTGGTATAATGCGACCTTCAGATAATATAGGTATTAGTTCTTGATGCTACTTTTCAAAAAGCTTTGAAATTATCAGAAGTAGACTTATTGGCCTGTACAACGAGACTTGGGTTTCGTCTTTACCTGGCTTAGGAATCATGATAATTTGAGATATTTTCCATTTTTAGGGAAAGTACCCACATCTCATAATCGCGTTAAAAATATATGTTATATATTTTATGCATCTATCTGGTAATTCTTTGATCATTTTTCCAGTTATTAGATCATGACCTGGCACTTTCTTAGGATTTATACTGCATTTGATAACAGTTTTGACGCATTTCCATTTAAATTTTACTGGATTTGGGTTCGACCCGTCCCTCGTAAGCTGTGGTAGTACGCAATCATTATTTTGTTTTGGCTGAACACTTTTTGTAGATGGTTAGAGAAAGCGATAGCCTTTTCTAAATCACTTCTGGCCCAATGACCATATGGTTTCCTTATCGGTGGGTTCGATAGCTTTTTAAATTTTTTGCTGCCTTCCACAGTGAGTAATCTGTCTTTTCTGTTGCTGTGAGCTCACTTAGGTAATTCTGTATTCCTGAATTTTGTTCTTCCCGTGTTGCTTCTCTCAAAGCATTGGCTCTATTTAATTTCCATTTATGCAAAGGAGATTGGTGAAGTTGCCATAGCCGCTGAATTGCCCGCTTCTCTGCCAATAACTTTTGAATGTTACTTGAAAGCCTTATATTTTTTCGGATGTTTTGTTCTCCGGAGTTTGCAGTTTTTTTGCAGTTATTTCCATTATTTAACTTAAGTTTTCTATCGCGGCATCAATGTCTTCTGGTGTGCGAAGTGGAACATCAAGATGACAATTTACATCTACTATGTTTAGAGAATCCATTTCGTTAGTTTGTTTGTTAAATGTTGGGGTGGTTCAGTTTTTAATGCTTGGGTACTTAGTGTTACTATTATTGGTGAGTGATCTGATGATAAATCATAACAGTCAATGACCTGAGCATTGGTGCGTGCTATTCCTCGTATTACACAGAAATCTATTAAATAAAGAATTTTCTTTCTATCTGTAGGCCAATATGTGGAATGTCCAGATGATAAATAATCTAGGTTTTTCTCGTTTATTGCTTCGTAGAGTTTTCCTTTCGGGGACGTCAACCTCGAACCCCATTGCACATGTTTCGCGTTGTAATCACCCCCTGCTATAGAAATTTGATTCCCAACTGATTAAAGTAATCGATAAATTGCTGTTTTTTAATTGAGTGTTTCGGTGGACAGTAGACAGCCGATATTAAAAATCTCCCAGACCATTCTTCCAAACTGACAGTTGTAGCTTGGATGTGATCTTTAGCATATTGCTGGAGCTCGTTAGTGCTTTAATCTTCTTTTTATTAAGACTGCAGTGCCGCCGTGTGCTTTTCCATCCGGATGTTTGGTGTCATAAACGGAATATTCGGTAATATTAAAATAATTTTGTTTTGTGAAGTGTGTTTCAGATATTAACATGATGTCTATATTTTGTTCGATAAGAAAGTTTGTACCTCAGCTTTATGTTGCGAGAGCCCGTTCGCATTCCAAATAGCTATTTTTAGAATTGTCATTTTTGATTTTTGACTATAATTTGCATAAGCGTATTCATATTTTGCATCATCATGCTCATTTGTCTTTCCATCATCATCATGAAACTTTGGACGGTCTCGGTTAATTTATTTACCATGGTATGAATGTTTAGGTCCTCCTCATTAGAATGGACTTTGGGTTTCGGTTTATTACATTTTAGGATATTTGCGTAAGAAACACCTGGCTGTGCAAAACTGCTGGCAAATGTCTCCAAGTTATCATTTTGTGTGTTTGTGTGTTGGTTTGGTGACTATTGTATTTATTGGTAACATGGCCCTTTGAAATTGCATATTGATCATTCGTTGCTCATCTCTCATTTTAGGGTTTGTTTTGCGTTTTAAGTCTAGATACACTGCGCAACCCCTGTAGTTTGCAGTATGATTTTCACCGCAGTTATTACAACGTCTCACATATGGGTCATTGCGAGACTTCCCATCGAGCCTCTGATGGGATTCTAAGCCAGTACTTCCCGATCCAAGTGCTGAAGCTTTAACTACTGTACAACTTGTCCGGTGAAAATATTACTTAAATTAATTTTATTTTGATATATATTGCTCAGAAATGATGGTCGATAGCTATGTGAAAATTTACGCCATTTTGATTTTTTGGAAGAAGCACGGAGATTGCTATCTTATAAGCTAAACATAAGTTACACAAAAAAGAAAGAGAACAAAAATATTCTAAATTTTAAAATAAAACATAAAAATAAGTAGATCTTATCTGTAATTAAATAGGGTTCAAATAAAATTACAAACATATCACACGAAATGATTTGTTTATAAATTGTTTGACCTTAAAAAGTTAAATTGCAATAAGTTCAAGAAATTTGTTGTATTCGGCAATTGAATAGTACAGAGACATATAATACATATCTTCAAATAAAACATAGTTAGGCATAGGGAGTGATTTACCGTTTACCGATTTACCGTATTTACCGTATAAAATATATATCCGATTTATCGGTAAATTTTTACAAATTCACCGATTTTTCGGTAAAAATATATTTATAATTAATAGGGCGTATTTCATTGAAAAAATGGAGAGAAGATTTATGTAATGGATTTTATTTAACGAAATGAAATGAACTTATACAGGATGCTTGGCGCGTGGTCCGACACCATTTTTTGGCAGATTAGGGGGTCATTTGGAAGGTTTCATCCCATTCAACTGATGTTCTAAGTGGCACGGTAACTGAGATTTAATAATTTTAAGGATTTTTTTAAACTACCCATAATCTCGCCATTAAAATGGTCATAACTTTCTTGTTTGTAGTGCTAAAGGCACGAAATAACTTGTATTGTATTCTGCAATGTGATTTTATTCTAAATAAATCATTATTTAATACAATTGGTTTTAGAAAAATGACTTATGGGCTTGCAAATCCTAAAAAATGTGTAGATTTATTAAAAACTTCACCATCTAAATTAATTAAAAAAGAAACTAATGGTTGTTTTGAAATTAGTTTTGCTTTAAAAAATTCTCTAGTTTATGCCCTTTCCAATGGTATACAGACATGTCATAGAAATCACTCATTTTGTGGTCAAAATAGGAGATACTATTTTGTCAGAGTTATTTGTGCGAGGTTTAAGAAAATGTTTTTAAGTTATTGATAAATTTTAAAAAATAAGTAAACTGGGTGTTAATTGCCTTTTGCTGTTCAGTCAATATGTCACTATCTGCTACTTGAAGTGCCCGTGTTTTTCACTTTGTTTTTGTTAAATTGTTAATTTTTTCAGGTCTCGAAAAGCGTGATAATGCTAGAACGCCTGGATTTTTGTAGATTTATACACCAAACAGATGTTGATGAAGATAGCTTTTTGAAAAGGATGCATGCATATACGAATTGAGGAGATCAATTTGAATAAAATCTCTTAAATGAAGTTGATTGCAAATTTATTAATAACTTAAAAGGTATTTTCTTAACCCTGGCACAAATAACCCTGACAAAATAATATCTCCTATTTTGACTACGAAATGAGTGATTTTTTGACATGTCATTATACCATTGGAAAGGGCATAAACTAGAGAATTTTTTTAAAACAAAGCTAATTCAAAATATCCATTAGTTTTTTAAATTAATTTAGATGGTGACGTTTTTCATAATTCTACACATTTTTTAGGATTTGCAAGCCCAGTCATTTTCCTAAAACCAATTGTATAAAATAATAATTTATTTAGAATAAAAATACATTGCAGAATAAAATAAAAGCAGAATAAAATTTCGTGCCTTAGGCCCGTTGCACATTTGAACTAAGCTAAGCGATATAAGTTGCACATTCAGCGATATGAGCTAAGTTCGTCGCTCTTGGTTGTAAATAAAGATTTTTAATCGAACGATGCACGCTTGAGCTAGACTATGCGAGCTATGTCTTTCTGTTTTGAGCGATGTAAACTAACTTAGATCGGGTTGGCTTTGGGTTGCAAAAGTCAGCTATATCGCTCACACATACGTTACTATTATTGTGTACATATTTAAAATATATTGAAATTTGGATGACATTTGAGTATTTTTGTTCCCTCCTATGTGATTCTAATAATATTATTTTGGCAGACATTCTATTTTACTTGAAATGTATGTGTGAGCGATGTAATTAGCTCATATGTGCAGCGGAATGAGCTGTGCGAGCTAAACTATGCTAATAGAAACAACGTTTGTCGCTTAGCTTACCTGAATTGTACAGCGGGAGTTATCCCTTTCGAGTTCAAAACATTTTTTTTGCTCTTATTTAAGTTCAACATACACAAATATGTATGTAAATAATGACAGGTTGTAATGTCTTCCGTATTTTAATGGATCTTAGTTAAATGGGAATTCTTGAAAAAAAACATAATAACTTGATAATACATAAATTAAATAACATATTAATTATTTCTTTTTGATAACATCAATTATTTTATTATTATTATAGTTAGTGTTGTTTTTCTGACGCAAACAAAATTAAGCGATATGCACAAATGTGTATTGTGGTCTTCAACTTTCACATTCTATGTTTCTCACATTCGTTCCTCGTAATCGAAATTAACATACACAATTGTGTATACGGGTGGGGAAAGGGTTATATCCCTTTTCCTGGCTAACATCACAATTGTGTGGGCCTTGAAAACGAATCATGTCAAAATTTATTTTTGTATGTGTTTTGGACAAACATACACATTTGTGCATTCCACTTACCGTAGAATGCTTATTATAATATCATGACAAATAAAGTAGGACTGGCACTATATTTGACTTCTAGTGCCGGAAAATATACCATGGTATTTTATTTGGACGGATCCGCTCGAAACGCAATATTTTAAAATGCGATATTTCAAAACGCGATATGACAAATCGAGATATGGTACAAAACACGATATTTCAAAAGGCGATATTTCAAAACGCGATATGGTACAAAATGTGATATGGTACAAAACGAGATATTTCAAAATGCGATATTTCAAAACGCGATATGGTACAAAACGCGATACGATACAAAACGCGATATTACAAAACGCGATATTTCAAAATGCGACATGGTACAGAATGCGTTGCGAAGCGGCGGGAGCGCAGCGACCCACCTGATACTGATCCTACATACTATCGTTTCTATCGATTTTTAATTTCTATAAACTGAAATTAAATTTCCCCTTCACCCGTGTGATATAACCCGATCCTAAACTCTCGTTTTGTACCATATCCCGTTTTGTACCATATCGCGTTTTGAAATATCGTGTTTTGAAATATCGCGTTTTGTATCATATCGTGTTTTGTACCATATCGCGTTTTGAAATATCGCATTTTGAAATATCGTTTTGTGTACCATATCGCGTTTTGTACTGTATCGCGTTTTGAAATATCGCATTTTTAAATATCGCGTTTTGTACCATATCGCGTTTTGCACCGTATCGCGTTTTGAAATATCGCATTTTGATAATTCGCGTTTTAAAATATCGCGTTTCAAATGGGATCCGTATTTGGAATTCTTATTTTTTTTAATCTGTATTCAAATCTCGCTGGAATCTGACAATTCTCGCGCAAAAAAAAATATGGCGGATACACAGTGATGTATTAAATATATATTGTATACATATATTCGTTTATATTGTTTACATTTTTATGTTGTATTTGTATTAAAATGGAATAGGAATTTTGGGATACAATTAAAACACAAAGTTTAGGCTTTATAAATTAAATTGCGTTTAATTAAAATATTTTTTTTGTACCACAATAACATTTGTTTAATACCGATTCCGGACAAACATAGCGCTACCGTATTTTATTATTGAAACAGGGTTTGTTAAACTTCATAGTGTATCAACCTAATTGGATTTGTAGTAGATTAACTAAACTAGTTTAACTAAACGCGTTTAGCTAAATACTAGTCTGTCAAGGGTATTAAACCAGAACTCAACTAAAAACCAAAAATTGCTTCGTTTTCGTTTCGGTTCCTTCTGTAAATTTTTGTTGTTATCGGTCGATAATTGCTTTTCTTTTGTCAACCTTCGAATAAAACTATCTAGAATACTCTGTATTGCAACTTTTTTGTTTTCCGGATGCAGCTGATGCTTCTTCTAACTTTGTGTGAAATTCTGGCACTTTGTTCTTCGTCGAGATCTTTATTTACTTAAATCGTCATAATGTATAGTTTCGTCGAATCCGGTTTCATCCATGCCTTCGAAGTTGACTTCCTATGCTAAATTAGTTATTTTCCTGCGAACCAGAGAAACTTAATCAACTTCTAAGCAGTCGAGTGATAAATGCGCACAACTCGAAATTTTGTCTCAAAATCGTTTACAGATCAAGTTGAACCGACGCAACTAGAGCCTCTAGTGTAATAAAATATGTAATAATAAATGTTTTTTTTTTAAAGAAATAAGAAAACATAATTTTGTTTGGTTATTTGTAGATTTTCTGTAGTGGAAAAAATCAACTAAGCCAGTCACCGAGAATTTTAAACAGAGACGCTTTTTTCCTCAAACTCAGTAAGTTCGGGTTGTTCTTTTCCAAATTGTTTATTAAATGCCTGGGATCTTGGCTGGTTTTTTGGTCAGTTTTGATTGACATAGCACAAATATATGTAAAATCATCTCTGTTTAGCAGAATTTATATACCCACATAAACTATCTTTTATCTATTTTGTATTAATCGTAACGCAAATGCAATTGTCCGTAATAAATAACATATCCCCTACATATAAACGAAAGTGAAGAGATTTAATAATTTCTCAAACATACACACCCGAGTAATAGTAATATCAATTTAATTTAATGATAATTAGGTACGCTTTTACATCTTAACCCTGTGCGTAGCACAGTAGATAAGTAACTAACTTTCCTAAAATACCAATTGAAATTAATCAACACAAAAACAAAAGAAGCAGCAACTGAATATACAAACCTATAGTGTTTGGTACATAGAACACACATCTAAGGGCGCATTGACATAATTATTAATTAATCTCAAAAAGGCAATTCTTATTATTGTTTCTTACTTTCTTCACGTTTCTTCAAATACCTTCAAATATCATTCTTCAAATGAGAATTAATTTAAATTGCCGCTGCTATACGTAGTTTTAATAGTTTTACTCGCACACGCAACAAAAACTATAAGACAGTTCAACTTTGAATGTCATCCCATTTATTTGTTAGTTTTATGATTATTGGTTTTTAAGCTTTAGAAATACCACTTAAATTTAAGAAAACGAAACTAACGCACTCTCAGGAGATAGATTAAGATTTTTTTTTGTGTTTAAGATTAATCGAAATATTGTTGTTTTGTGAAAAGAAATTTAGGGAGAGAATATGGATTTATTTACCACAGTATAGTGTATACACAGATTACTCATATGTAGATAGGGAAATTTAGTTGAGTGTGGTAAGGCCATTAGTACACAAAGCACTAGAAAAATTTGTTTTATTTTAATCGTTTAATTTTGAACTTTGTCTAACCTGACCAGAAGTACCTCACCGATAAGGTTCTATTGTGCGCTGCGCGCCCGATTGCTTACCGCCAACAATTTATTGATGCATGGGGCTCGATTCTGTGTCGATGATAATGATAAATGATAAAATTATCATCGATAAAATATAAATTGCGATTCCGAGTTGGTGATATATGATAAATAAATGTCAAATTTAGTGAAAAAACTAAATATTTTATCATACAAATTTTGTCGATGAGAAATATTTATCACGGTATTAAAAATTGTTTTTTTGTGATCTTATGTCAATTTTTTGAAATTTGCGTAAATCAATTGTTAATCTTATTTTAAGTAATCTATAGATTATAGAACAAATATAAATGAACAATTTAAAGCATAGTAGGGCAACGCGGCCGAACAATGACCAAAATCTACATTTGCTCCAATTTTTGGGAGAACGACGTTTCTCAAAATAATTCGAAAGCAAACGCTGAACTGAAAATAATAAACATTTTGCTCCGACTTCTTGCGTAAAATTTTTTAATTAATTAATTTTTTCATTTCCCGCAAGGAATTGCATTTGCTGAATAAATGATAATTTGAACTGATAAACATAAAATGAAAATTTAAATGAAATATTTTTTTTCATTATCATTATCACCGACACAGAATCGAGCCCATGGAAGGCACACTTGTATAGCGCACTTGTATATGATTCGAACTTATCTCATCCATTATATATCACATTAATTATCTTAAAGAACTTCTGTCAAATCATATTAAATCATAAAAGAGTTTTTAGCAAGTACGGAATCCCTTAAAACATAATTGAATAAATATAAATCTATTATTGAAAATATAAATTTTTATTTATAAATTTTTAAAAATATAAATATTTATTTGAAAACACCCTCCCAAGTTGTTGGTAGAAGCAAAGATTAGAAACAATATACATACTTACATACATATGTAGATTGAAACCTGTGAATAAAATGCATTTTTAATACAAATCCGCGAACTAACCCACATCATAATCAGAAAATTGTGAGAAGTAAAAACTTGAAAAATAAAAATATTTTTATTCTCCGTTGTCTGTTATCTCTCTTGATATTTTTTTTATTATCGTGCCGATCGATGCCGATGATGCGGCATCTATTCAAAAGCACCAAAAACAATTACTTTTCTGTGCGACTATTCGGGCCTTCCCTAGAAATAGGAAATTGGGCAAAAACACTTTCAAATAGGGAAAAATATTTCTTCATTTTCCACTTAGTTTCAAAAATATTTACACATAACTAATTCCATCAGTAGGCCAGAAAAATATTATTGTGACGAAAATGATACGAGAATATTCTTCCCAATTCCCTATTCCCAGGGAAAGCCAGAATAGCGAAACTGTTAGCCAAAATTAACCGTCGATTAATAAATTCCAAATATTACCTAGTGATCGTCATAAATACGCCGTACAATTAATCAACACTTTCTCAAACCACTATACAATTTTCAACAACAATGTAATTTCGATAATTTTTCTTATTTTTTTTCTATATATTTTTGTGTAAAAAGAAAATAAACGTAACTATATACGTAAAATATTGAGATTTATTTAAGAAAATACACGTAATTAAGATATTGGAAAAGAAAAACTATTATACACAGAATAAAAACATACAGCACCGAATGAATATAGGGGGAAAAAAATATTTAAAAAAAACATTGTTAAATGGTTAGAAACCAACCTCCTCTCAAACCGTATTATAATATATAGTAACTTTCTTCAGCATCGTCTTAATATTACATAAAATACACAATACTAATTAGCCGTGGCAAAATGAGTTCTATCCTCGGTATAAAATATATGATAAATGAATATCGCGTTAATTGATTCATAACTATTGAATTTTCTGTTTGCCATGATTTAGAATTTTTAACACAATCCCAGATTACTGGTGTTGTTGCCGTGACGCGATAATGTAAATTAATAATTACTATTCCTGAAGATTATATTTTAGAGGCGGAACAGAATAATTAAGAGTTACATTTGTAATCTAATATTATGTGTTTTAAGTGCAATGATCTTTGTGATACGTGCATGTACCTTAAGTGGTTGGAAATACAGCTTACAAAGTGAATAGAGTTCGAACGGTGGTAATGGTTTATGTGTTTTCTAGATTTAGTTTCCGAGTATGGGGGAAACCAGATATCCATTCTAATTAGTGAAGATGATTAATTAATTAAAAATATTATACAGGAACATCTCCCGGAAAATTTAGAAAGAATATGTTCGGTCACTTTCAGGGTGTTTCACGATTTGATCGAAAAATGGATATTAATCTGTACACTAAAGTAAGTTTTGAGTGAGAAAAACGATTTACCCAAGAATTACAGGTTAATTGAAGCGAATGGAGAGCTTTAAAAACAACAAACAAAAAAATGTATTATTTTGTTCCATATATGAAATGCAACATGAATTCTTTAACAATGCAATTTCTGGGCACTAAAAATTGAGTTTTATTATCAGAACACGCTGAAAATTCACTGAACAACTGAGTCAGAATGAATAAAAAAACACTATGAACAGCAAACAAAAATGACAGTCATTGAAAAATATCATTTATAAGAACCAAAGTTAGACTCAGTCGGGTTTCAAGCCCGGTACATATGTCGGATGGAAATCCGGGATTTCTCACATCTCAAATGAGAAGTTAGTTAAATATCGGTTGTTTGCTTTATATTTGGTCTATTTTACTTGTGACATAGCTGTCAAATTTTTTAATTTTTTTTTTGCTTTGTTTGGCTTAACTCATTCAGTGATTTTCGTATTTTTGTTATAGTAATTTAATAATTTTGGTTGTCTTTTAAATATAAAATCATATTAGTTTTCCGTTTTTCATTTTAATTTTCCATTGTTTAATAAATTTATAGTAGGTATACATATTTTAGTTTTTATAAATTAATTTTTTCCATAAATTTTGTTTCGTGTTTTTTTTTTAATTGATGAATTAAGTTCTAAAAAATGTCTTTTCAAATAAGTACGAGTTACGAGTCTTAACCACCTTCTTTCATTTGATACGATAAAACGGCGAGATGTGAAAATCCAGTAATTCCGTTCTAATATCGACCAATATTATTAAATGAAATATTTTTTATTCTGTCGAAAACTAAACTCAAATTCTAACTTCTAATATAAGAATTTCTAAATTGTATCGAAACGAATTGATAGGAGATTTATACTCGGTCTTCATTCAAAAAATTTTGGCACGACAAAACAATGTCATGAACACCAAAATGTTTGTATAATCATTTTATGTTCTCTGTTTTGTTTAATTGAGAGTAAAATACAATTTTGTACTCATTTTGTCACAGTGTCATGACAAAAACATCAGCAAATTAAATAAATTTTCTATTTGTTAAGATGTAATTTGCATGAGCAGATTCAATACAAATACATTTTATCATGACATTCTAGCGTCATGACAAATTAGGCGTGTGAAGTTTTTCCATAATTTAGGAGGTCCTAGTGTTTTTGACTGAAAGCGGTCGACCGGAAGTGGCAGCGGTAGGTAGGAGGTTTTCCATTTTTTGAAAAGTATATTATTTATGAGAAAAACGACTATATACTAAGAAATTCAAAATCAAATTTGCAACAATATCGGTCCACATAAGTTTTCCAAATTTTAAGCGGAAATGACGATTTTTGACAAAAAACTGCTATTCAACAAAAATTCGGCCTCAATACAGCTCAAAGGAATGACTGATTGGGATAAAATTTCACACTTATGCTTTTTCCACAAATTTGAATGTCACGTGAGCGATGTTTGGCCGAAATTGGTTCATCGGAAGTGAAAGTGTATAACAATAACATTTACCAAAAGCGATTAAAATCAAAAGAAAAATGTAAATTAAATTTCATACAAAATTAAACTAACGCTTTAAAAACTTTATTTCACTTCACTTTATTGGGATAAAATTTTATGCTAAAGCTTTTTCTATAAATGAGAAGATCCTAGAGAAATGTGGTGAAAATCTGTGTACGCCACTTCCGGTAGGCTTCCGGAGGCCCATTTTCAATTTTTGCAATGACGTTGGCAAGTGTAGCCTGTACATGTAGTATTTATTGAACGAATATCACGTTAAACAACGTGATTTTTGTTATGAGCTATAAATAACAAGAGCAAATTAATTAACAACAAAACTTGAGTGGTGAAATAAAAATCACCAAATACTTTATATTGTGCATGAACATCGCTGAAACGCGATGAAATGCGTGAAAAACGTTTTTCTTCTTTACTTAATATTTTTTCTTTTTGTAATATACCATAATTCGTCCGTAACCGGGTAGAATCAGCAGTTTATAAAGTTGGGTGTTCATCAAAAATTAAAATTCGTGTGTAGTAGTTCAATATTACGTCTCATATAACTATTCATATATAATTATTAAAATTAATTAATCCACTGAATAAAATTATCTCATTTTTTATCTTTGTCACACTTTATTAAAGTGTAGTGAAGTGTCATATTAGACTCTTTTCTTTGCTTAAGTTCACCAAGGAAATAACGTCCGGGATTCATATACCCTGTTTACTATAAAACGATCATTAAATTATAACAGAAAACTAATCCACTGTATAAATTTTTACATTTATATACACAAAAAAATTAAAAAACGAAAAACTTACGTTTATCTTCTTACCGTGCAAGTAACTAAAGTTTCAAATTTTGTTATAAATTGTTATTATAAATCTAAAATGTTTTTTTCTTAAATTTTTGTCGTCTAAAGAAAATACGATGGGGAGAGAATATTCTATCTAGACGCGAGTAAAAAAAAATCATGACATTAGAAAAGAAATGAACACGTGAATGGCTTAAGAAATTCACTCACCTTTTGTTAAACACATTTTCGTTATTTGTATCTTGAATTGCAGAACAGAAACAGCATCGCGGTGCGCGGTTGTTGCGAGTTGATTCAAAAACTAAAAATAATTTCTAAATTTAACTAAATATTTATGTGAATGGAATGGATTTTTGGTGTATACGAAAAAAGGGGGACATACATTGATTGAATAGTTTTTATCGTTGTCGTCGTGAAGAAATTAAAATTCAACTTTGACTGTTATAAGACTATCTGTATTTATAATTACATATATAAGTATATCTGCTGTACACTACTGTACCGGATTACCGGAAATTGAAATGATCTTGAAGGGATTTTTCTTAATTTTTAGTATAATTTATATATTCATCATCGTCACTCAGTTCTCTGTATATCTCGTTATTTTGTATAAAATGCAATATGCTTAGATATGACTTTACTACTGCTGCTGCTGTCGGGTTGTGGTTTATACGAATGTTTTAATTTCTTATGTTACAGCTCGCTTTATGCACATACTACAAGTTTCTTTATTATCATAATTGCTATTTTATTGTTGTATAGTGCCGGAAGGAAATATACTTTTGTATATTTATTCATTTTTAGCATTTGTAAATGGTATATGTATAGATTTATGTGTGTGGTGCTGTCAGTATACATAAGCAGTACATTAGAAAATTTCCCATTAAACAAATTTGTAGTTTGCTATTGTTTAACTTGTCATAAAAAGATAAGATTTCAATAGAGCTTAAACTGCATTTCAAGCTGATAGGTTGATTTCGTCTAATGTAAATACGAAAAGAAACTTTTTGAAAAAGTTCTCGATTTATTTACTGTATATCTGATAAAGAAGAGAAGAAGAGCAGTAAGACAAGCATTGTCTTCAATCGTTTGACTGGACGTAATGCAATCCTTAAAACGGTTCTTGGACCATATTAAAATAATTTTACGAATTTGCTTTTATGGTCAACTGCGCGAGTAGAATAGGTTTTGGTGTGTATCGGTCTGTCAGACTTGCCAGGAATATTAACATTATAAAACGTATTATATTTATAGTATTCGTTTGCACATGCTGCAAAGTATAATTACGATATAGGAGATATCTAAGCAAATCTTTTTTGATCAGACGTTTGAAGTCTGAACTCAATTCATAATAAAATTTACATTTTACATCATTTTAAATTTTTTAAATTAAAGAGCAATGCCGTGTCCTGTGTGACTGAATTTTTGTCGACATAGTTCAAACTAAAATCAATTCTTAAAGCGATGGTCGGACTAGTCATCCGCCTAAACTTTTGCCACAATCGGCCAAATAAGATAGTGAATAGTGTTCGACTGACCAAGCTACCGTTATCGTCAGTTTTGTTTTCCCGCTCAGAAAAAATCAGTGTAAAAATAATATAAAAAATTCAAATAAATTGACTACGTCAGAAGGTACGTTCGATCGTGTGTAAGCAAAATTGGATTTGGTTCGACCAACCGTCGACTAGACAAGCCAGATAGTTTGTAAGCTCTTTAAGGGTTGATTGATTGATTGATTGATTGGACTGTAAGACCAAGTACTTGACAAGTGTCCCGGTTAACGCCGGGCCTATTCCTACAGCCTGTTTACACATAACAATAGGAAGGATAGGAAAGGTTTTTTTTTTTTTTTTTTTTTTGGGACGGAACGACCCGGTTTCAGACACCTAGCGATCGTACGGCACAACACAATTCTAATCTACTTCTAATCTACTAGAGGAAGGATAAAGGCTTAATAGGTTTAATGGATAATGATGGTATTGGTCTTCAACAATTGCTTCCCAAAATCAGCAACCTGAGGGAAAAATTTTATTATTTCACGTACATCTGAAAATATCCTGAAATTTAATTCAAAATTAATGCTTTCCGGCTTCCTAAACAAGTTGATTGATTGAATCAGCCCGGTTACAGACACCTAGAAGTCGATAGTTCGTAACACAATGACAACGCAATTCTAATCTATACAATCAACAATTGGATGTTTCATTTACCAAAACGATTAACTTCACATAAAACAAGAAATGCGAAAAATGAGGAAATACAAAAATGGTTTTTCTTAAATTCCTCATAAATTGCAACCTTAGTTACTTTTAATTTTGTCATTTAGTGGTGTTAACACTTATTATTACCAAAATTTGTTTTAAATATAAACCGTTAGGAGCCAATCATGTATACGTTGATTTTAAAATTTTAAAAAAATCAAAATGGAGTTAATCGGTTTCACTTGTGAACCATCCAATTAATATTTCGAAGAAATATTATTTCACCTACATCTGTAGATTTTCTGAAATGTAATTCTAAATTAATATTTTCCGGTTTCCTAAATAATATAAATATTTATCAATTTAATCCTAATGCAATTCCACAACTTACAGTCGAATTTCCTGAAACCCTAATTATTTAAATTATATTAAAAATTTCTCTAAAATCTATTAGTATTTAACAAAAAATATGTGAGGCATCTCAAAGGCAATGGTACATATTCGATTAATTACCAAGTAAATTATACTGCACAGGACATATTATGCCATGCTCAATGGAGCTTTACCGTTCCTCAACCAATTACTGTCAAATATGGTATGCAGAATTGGATTGGCACTCTAACATTATGCTCAATGGAAGTAGGCCATTTCTCAATAAAAGGTGGTCAAATTCGGTGTGCAAAGCTGGATTTGACGAAATTATGGGGTTCGGATATAATGAATTATACCAGGCCGTCTCCTAACCGACAACTTAAAATTCATTTTGCAGAGCTGGGCTAGGATTCTAATAATAAAGTTCAGCTTATATTGGGGTTTTAACGTGTCTTTTTGATGAAGCTCTACAATTCGCCTATTCTGAATAGAACTTGGGAAGCATATCCCAAAAATATATATTGTCAAATCAGATATTCAGAATTGGATGGGAATTTAAAAATGACCTTTAGCGAAATTCTGGAGTTCGGCCGTGCTAGGAACTTTCATAATCAATCATGTTTGAATCTGGTATGTTTAGCTGAATCGCGACTCCAACATAAATCCCGGATGAGGTTATGGATTTTTCCACAAAACAAATCCGAAAACAATCGGCCAACTATCCAGTACCTCCATTCACCATAGCCGAAACAAACTTGTCTTAGCCCGCTAAGAAATGACCTACTCAAATCCAGCTTCACAAAACTAAAATTTGCTAGAATTCCAATCCAGCCCGATTCATACGCAACAATTAATTTATGCATCTTCTGCAGTATACTGTCTAGAAACAGATCACTGAGACAATTCCGAACATCTCAGTCAATCAAGAAAGATCAAAGTTTGCGTGAAGTGATGGCACGAACAGAAAATAAAACCACGCGGAGTGCTTCGAGTGCTTGATAATTGGTGCATGAGCAAGTCGTTAAACAGGAGTTAGAACTCAAATCAATCGATATTTGTGTCTGACGTTCCATGCAATTGCGAAGCTGTTTAGAGAAATATTGTTGAGTTAGAAAAATTCTTTTATATAAAATAGCGCCAGCAGTAAGCAATCTAAATAGTCGACATTAATAGCCCTCACACATCAAAAATTTACTTGTCTTTACAAGGAAAATACAAATTAAAAATCATTTACTCTTTGCCATGCCGTAACACATATCACATCATATCGCACATGACATGGAAAGAAACACAACTCAAAAACTAAAATTTGATAGCAGAGCAAAAACAAAAAATACTAATTTGCGCTCTAATCAAAAATGTTTTTACTGCGGGATATGAAATCTAAGATTGCGCATCTTTCTAGTGAACTAACTGAAAAAGTTTATTTTTTTGTGTTGTGCAACCCCTACATACCACGTGCGACGTGAGGTCTCACCGTTTTCAACCAGTCTACAAAAAATATATGTTTTATTTATATTATTTGAAATTTTGAAATTACCAATTTTTACCGCGCATTATTAATAATTAGAGAGAAAAATAATTTATTTAAATAAATTATAAACCAGTTAAATAAACAATAAAAGCAAATAAATAATAATACACCTACTAATGTATGTATACATATTATATATTACAATACATATGTACCTGAATTTAAATTACAATGGGGAAACCATACGAGGACTCGTTTGAGACCAGTTTCTGGCCTCAAAAAACAATTCACGCGCACACATGTCACATGAGTCTCAACTCAACGATAAATTTCTATGTACATATGTGAACAAAATAGTCGGAAAAAATCACTTTAAAATGTCTTCGCATAGTTCACCCAATTTAACTTATCGCGTACATCCCCTCTACGGCAACCCCCCGCCCGTCTCCCAGCCCCCCCCCCCCTCTCCCAAATAAACGTATAAGTTTTACAGGTAAAGGAGAAAGGAACGAAGATTGAAGAAGCTACCGGATTCAAGCCACCGCAGTATGGATATACGCATCGAAAATAATTTACACAATAACATAAATGCTAAATAGAATATCCATATATGTATTATAAATAAAAACAATTAATCATAAACATATAAACATTAAAATAATATCAATATAATAATAGATTAAGGCAATTATTACAATATTAAAATAATTACAAATAAAAACAATCAATTATATGTATGTATAATATGAATATCAATGTCAGCGCCTCCCAAACCACAGGCCTCTTACTACTCTCATTTTTCGCACATGATGTCAATTTACGTCTAAACCGAGAGAGCACCATATTAATGTTAAGATATTTACACTAACAAAACAACTGGAGAAAGCAACAAAAAACGTCGACAGAGCATGTCGTCATCATTTGGTGTAAGCGGCCTGTAGTCTAGGATGCACTGATAATACACACATCCGTACATACACATATACACATATAGATATACATATATATATGTATACATATACACGTACATACACATATCCATACATAAACATACATACCACACATACATTTATTATCTATATACATACTACATACAGAACAGACGTATATACAAACATGTGCATACATACTCACTTAATATCCCTTTTCCTGGCTGCCACCACAATTGTGTGGGTAACGCAAAAGTATACATATCCCTTTTCCGTTTTAACAACACAATTGTGTGGGTACGGCAAAAGTAACATGTCAAAAATTTACCTTTGTATGTGTCCTGAACCAACTTACACATTTGTGTATTACTTACAAACTTATTTTCGTTCGAAAAAAACACTATAACTATACACACAATCGTGTTGGTTGTACTTCAATACAAGTTAAACTTTTTATCAAAAGCGCCATCCATACTATGATTTTTTTTACTCACACATTTGTGTGGTTTGGACTTTAATTAAGACATTTTATTTTTTGTCGGATATACACATTTGTGCATTCCACTTAATTCGTTTTCTTTCGAAAAATAACACTATAACTATAATAACAATAAAATAATATATTATCAAAAATCAAAGTTTGTAAGCTCTTTAAGGGTTGGCATAAAATTATATCCACAGTCAATAAAAATTGTGTTTGCATTAACATCTTTACCGCCCTGTACTTCGCCCTGGCGTCATTCCTATTCGTCGCTATATGTGTTGTTTAAGCAGATCTGACTTTGTGTTTGCGACTACTGCAACAATTCTACAACTGTAAAATTTGAATTTAAAAGGAGCACATGTTATGCGAAAGTCAAAACAATGACTTAGAAAAAACACTTCATTAGCACTAAAATTCCTATTTAATGTTAATTTTGCAAACATAGACAAGAAGACTAGTTTTTCGCTAAAAAACCGCAGTTTTTGCATCCATACGTTACACTGTTGGTCTGTTAAAAATGTGTAGTCGAGGCAATATAGAAAAATATTTGCAATAAGCTAAAACCGCGAAGTATTCTAGAGCACGGTTCGAAAACAAAAATAATAAATTCGTATTTGGGTTAAATCACATTCGAACTATTCTCATTTAAATTTAAAAAGGACGCGCAAAACAAGTACATACTTCCATTTTCATATCATATACAGAAATAGCCTCCGAAGATTTGGGATGCAAGTTTTAACTTGATTCGTAAACATTTTATCAAACCGCTATCGAAGTATCCGCGTTGTATGGTATTATCAAAATAGTAGATCATTCAATATACATACTATATATTCTTGCATATCCCTTTTTCGGCAGGCCATCACAATTGTGTGGGTGAATAAAGAGAATCATGTCAAAAATTTATTTTTGTATGTATTTTGGACCTACATACACATTTGTGCATACTTATTAAATTGTTTCCGTCAAAAAATTCCGATTTAACTAAGATCCATTAAAATCCGGAAGACATTACAACCAGTTATTTTTTACATACAGAATTGTGTATGGCGGACTTAAATTGAAAAAAATTCAAAATCCATACATAGATTGGCAGCACGGCAATCCACCGAAAATGACTATTCACCGAAAAGCAATTTACTAAAAATAACTCCCTAAAAAGTAAATCACCGAAATATTGTATTAACCGTAAACGACAAATCACCGGAAATAACAGTTCACCGAAAACAACAATTCACCAAAAATAAAAATTCACCGAAAACAACAAATCACCGAAAAAATCGATAATTCGGCGAAAAACGAAAATTATCTGAAAACGATAATTAACCGACAAGCCTAATGAGTAGACTCAGGGTTTGATTTTGGAGCATATTTCAGTCAAACAATTTAAGAAATTTCGAGTGCTAAGAAGAGTCCTAATTTTGGGAGAAATCGTTTAGGAGACAGATGTCGGTTTGGGTTGGTATTAATTTACAGAAAATTTAAATACTAAAAAAATATAATTGGAATACAGATAGTATAAATCCATACTGTTTTTGGTCAGTGTATTATATCACTTTAACTATTAATGTTATATTTTTAATAAATAATACTAAAAACTGTTTTTTATATAAAAATAAATTTTTTATTATTTTATTTTTTACTTTTTTCTTTTTGTGATATATAAAATTTTAAAATATAGGTCAGAAGACCGGTTTCGGACATTCGTCCTTTGTCGATTCTTTTACTACTGAATAACTTTAGCAAAATTTTTTTTATATAATAACAAATCATAAATTTTGTTGGCGCTTGTATTGATTTTATCGTTTAAGAGGTTGGTATTATTGCGATTTTTGTAAATTTCGAATTCTTCATATCTGTCCAGCCGACTACCTTTCGTTAAGTTATGCAGAATTTGGAGATTTATATTCATATTGCTGAACGTATGTTTTTCGTTAATTAGGTGTAGAGCATAATTTGATTTTATGGTGGTATTGGTATTGGTGCTTTTGCTGTCAACTTCTTTTATATGTTCTGAAAATCTCTGTGTGAATGAACGACCAGTTTGTCCAATATAAAATTTGTCACAATTATTACAAATTAATTTATATACACCGCAATCAACTGTTGTATTATGTGATTTCGGTTTTAGTTTTTTACGTAGATTGTAATTCGTTTTATATGCAATTGTGTATCCATGATTGTACATAATTTTGCGTAAAATGTTACTGGTGTTGTGATTATAATCTATTGCAATGTATTTTTTGTCATTTTGTGTTGTGTTGTAGAAGGACGTTAAGCTGGATTGACGAGTTCTTCTTTTGCATTTGTTGTTAAGTTTGTGTATAAGTTTTTCTGTATACCCGTTGTCGATAGCGATTTGTATAATTGTATTGAGTTCTATTGAGTAATCATGCTCATTCATTGGGATGTTATTTAAACGGTGGATCATATGATTATATGCAGCAATTTTGTGTTGAAACGGGTGGTATGAAGTGTTGTGGATTGTGTGGTTTGTTTGTGTTGGTTTTCTGTATATGTTGAATTGGTGTGACTGATTTACATTCGAAATTGACAGGTCCAAGAAATTTATTGATTTATTTAACTCCATTTCCAAAGTGAACTTTATGTTTGTGTGTATGTTGTTTAAATATTTGTGAAAACAATTCAATTGGCGTTTAGATCCATGAAATAAAAATAGAATGTCATCAACGTATCTATGCCAATATATTATATTATTTTTATATTTGTTTGTACTATTGTGAATATGTGTGTTTTCGAAGTTGTTCAAATATATATTCGCCAGTGTTCCGGATAATGGGCTACCCATTGGAAGTCCTTCGCTTTGGGTGTAGAAATTGTCATTATGCTTAAAATAATTTTGACCGGTGATCATGCTAAGTAAATTGATGACGTCGTCGATTATGAATTGATCTATATTACGTTCTATTAATAATCGTTTGGTGATTATTAAAGTTTCGGTGATGGGGATATTAGTATACATATTTGTAACGTCGAATGATGCAAATTTTGCACCGTTGGGTATATATGACAACGGGTATACAGAAAAACTTATACACAAACTTAACAACAAATGCAAAAGAAGAACTCGTCAATCCAGCTTAACGTCCTTCTACAACACAACACAAAATGACAAAAAATACATTGCAATAGATTATAATCACAACACCAGTAACATTTTACGCAAAATTATGTACAATCATGGATACACAATTGCATATAAAACGAATTACAATCTACGTAAAAAACTAAAACCGAAATCACATAATACAACAGTTGATTGCGGTGTATATAAATTAATTTGTAATAATTGTGACAAATTTTATATTGGACAAACTGGTCGTTCATTCACACAGAGATTTTCAGAACATATAAAAGAAGTTGACAGCAAAAGCACCAATACCAATACCACCATAAAATCAAATTATGCTCTACACCTAATTAACGAAAAACATACGTTCAGCAATATGAATATAAATCTCCAAATTCTGCATAACTTAACGAAAGGTAGTCGGCTGGACAGATATGAAGAATTCGAAATTTACAAAAATCGCAATAATACCAACCTCTTAAACGATAAAATCAATACAAGCGCCAACAAAATTTATGATTTGTTATTATATAAAAAATTTTGCTAAAGTTATTCAGTAGTAAAAGAATCGACAAAGGACGAATGTCCGAAACCGGTCTTCTGACCTATATTTTAAAATTTTATATATCACAAAAAGAAAAAAGTAAAAAATAAAATAATAAAAAATTTATTTTTATATAAAAAACAGTTTTTAGTATTATTTATTAAAAATATAACATTAATAAAAAAATATATCCCGAAACTTTGAAATTAAAAATACTTAATAATAAAATATTTAAAAAATTCTAAAAACTGATAATATATCAGTTTTTAGAATTTTTTAAAAATTGATGAATTGATTGAATTGATTAAAAATTGTTAAAATAATTGGTTGATATAGTTTTTTAAATTGTAATTAGCTTAAACTAAAAATGAGTTCGTGTGCCCCTCGTTCGCCGCTCACCCTAGATTAACCGTCCGAGGGGCATTCTATTTCAATTTCGGGGGCGTAGGAGCGGGGACCTAAAAACATGACGGGAACATAAAATTGGTGTTGTTGCGAATTATACGAGACACCAAATCCACTAAATAGAAGGGTTCATAGTTTTAATTAAAATTATATTAAAAATGTATGAGCTTGTTGTAAAGAAATTTTTAAATTACATATTTTACGGTACACTTTTACACATTTTACGGTACATATTTTAAATTCCGAAATTTTCTTTTCGTCTTTTTTTTTCCATATTTGACAAAATATTTTTTCAGGATTTTTAGTATTCTTCGTTTTTGGGATTTAAGGTTTTGCTGTTTCATTACGATCCCAGCAGGTTTATGTATTTGGTTTTGTGTTTGGTTTTGTACGCACGCATATGAAAAGCAAACAAACATTGGTAATGAAATTAGTACATTTCGTAGAAAAATAAAACTTTTTTATACACAAGAAATACTTTTATTAAATATACGTACATAGTCCTGTCAAATGCACCAACAATTCAAAAATAATAAAAAAAATTTACTGTTTTATTTGGTTGAAATGGTTATATATGCTATGCTATACGCATAAAAACAAAAGCAGGATACATATTTCATGATTACAAAATATACAACCACACGAAACCAACACAAATGTATTCTATATGTAGAAAACACATATGCGATAGTTTCTGCACCATTATTCCATGCAGAGAATATTTAGGCACAAATGGCCTGCTTTAAGCACTCTAATTTGTTCAAAGTAATTGTACTGTTCTAGACCAGCACTCGGTAAAGAGCACTAATTTAGATTTATTACGTGGATAAACTTACGCTTAAACCACTACAGTAATACGTCATAGCATCAAGATGATGTACGAACCCAGTTACGGTGTTTACCTGTGCTTGACACAAGTAGATACAACTTTGTATTTAACTGTACGAAATTAAAAAGGGAAAATATGATATATAAACCTCTCGATCACAGAAATTACTGGTGTACAATGAGAACTAATTGAGTTTCAGTGTATTTTTATTCTGGTCAGTGACTAAACTAAAAACGAAGAAAAAAAGCTTATCTAAGACCATTTTTAGTCAGTGACTGTGAGTCAGAAACGAGCTGTTTAACGCAAAAAAGGATACACTTGATTCTGCAAAAAATAATAGTAGCAGATTACATATTATACTGAACAAGATAAAGTTACAAATCACAACCATAATGAAACAATCAACACCCATCCACCGACGAAACGGGAAGTTAGAAGTACCATACAAAAGCTCAAGAACAAGGAAGCCGCTGCAAGGAACTGCTCAAAGACGACGTACCTTTAGCAGAAAAAACTCGAACACCACTATTAGCAAAAATAATAAAAACAGAAAGAAATGAAGAGGACAAACCATAACAATACCGAAGAAAATAGACCTAACAGACTGCAAAAATTGGAGAAGTATCTATCTCTTCAATAGTGCAATAAAAGTATTGGCCGTGATCATGCTTGAATGATTCTTACCAACAATCATTCAGTATATAAGGAAGAACAGAAAAATTGCACAGATCTTTGGGAAAAGTTGCACAGATCACATGAACACAATCCGTATCATCAATTTAACGAATGGAATTCTCCACTATATCTGCTCTTCGTGGATTATGAGTTTAAGAAAAAGGAAAGCAAAGTGATATATCCTACAATACACGAGGAGTTAGACAAGGATGTGTATTGTCGCCTCTACAGAGCCCTCACAGTACTAGACAACATCATGCGTAAAATAGATACCACAACACCAAACGGAATTCAGTGAGATCTCACAAGTCGGCTAAATGATCTCAGTACCGAAGCTATCAGATCTTGCACAAAATAAATATCCGAAAGACAAAAGCCATGAGACTGAATACGAACATCAGCACACCAATTAACATTAACCACGAAGCCGTAGAAGATTGGGAAGTTCGTGGGGTAATGAAAGCACGTGGCACTGAAACTGAAGAAGATATAAGCCAGCGTTTTTAATACGCAAGAAACACCCTTAACGAGATTCAGAAGATCTGAAATGTATTCGTTCAGTAACAGTATTGCTGCATGGTGCGAAACGTGGAAACACACGTTAGAGGCCACCATAAAACTTTAGGTATTTGTGAGCAAATGCCTTATGCGGTTATAAACTGTTTTTGGCCGAAGACAATTACGGATGAAGGACTTCGGCGCAAAACAAATTAAATTCACAATGAAAAAGGAATCTGAAAGGGAAGGGGTGGGGGGGGGAGGAACTAAATACAATATCCCCAAATAAAGTTCGGTTGTCCAATGTAGTAAACGACCTATGCTCCTATAAATGGAGATAAAAGAAACCAAATAAGATATTGATAAAGCCGATCTTTCATAGCGAATTTGAATGCTGGACGCTTAACGCAAATAGATAGGGCAAACTATTTTAATATCGATTATTAACTAAAAAGTTTAATGAAAAATATTAGTTTAGAGTTAAATAAATTAATTACAAGCAAAAATAGCGCGCTAAATATAAGTTTTGACATAGAAATTTGGGTGCTCCGGGTAAATCTATCGGGCGCTAATAAAAAACACGGCTAATTATTTCATTCATTTTGATGCGTTTGGCTGCGTCATGCAATTCTAGTAACATTTAACATAGAACTCACGACTAATAGCACTGAGTAACAAGTTAAAGTATGTACTCAGTGTCAGTCATTTGTGACTGACACGGCCCTATTGGAATAGACCAGTGTCAGTCACAGGTGACTGACAAAGCGGTCAATGTGTTAAGCGTTACACCACGGTATCAATTCACTTTGTAACATCAAAGGTCATATCGCACATATATCAGACAAAGAGGGCATCTACTTTTTGTATATTATGTATTTTTATGTTTTTTTGTGTATCGTTTTGTTGTTTTTATGCTTTTATTTTATGTAAATGAAAGTTATGAGAGAAAATAAATTAAAACGACATGCGGTCTGTGGATTTTATAAAAATAGAAATGTGACCACATGTGTTGTCGAAATTTTATTGTGATGCGCTTCGGTATTTTCATTTTGCTACGGGACACTTACAGATATACATCGCTGTCATAATTGGTTTTACATATGTATGTATGTTACGAGTATAATATGTTCGTGCAAATTTATTTTTGATACTTTAATTGGTTTTCTGTTTCTATATAATATGTAAGCTGTTGAAAATTAGTCATCTAACGTAATAGACCGCACATCTTTAATAATTTTGTCATGTATGATAATCGTGTACTCACTCTTACAATGATTTGAACTTTTCTACGCAATCCAGGTTATTTGTAATCGCAATAACTATATTCATATATTATACAACAACAATGTAACGATCATACAACATTTACATATTTAATATGATTCATAGAATCATCGCACGACGGCTTGAATATGTTTAAGAAATTTTATATTGTACGTAAAACTAGAAAAAAATATTTTCGCGGATACATCATTCAATGAATTTATTAAATAAACCAAAAAATTTTTTTTCTAAATAAACATTGAATTTACATTTAGCGAAATTCATTACCAAATAATATTATAACGCGATCTTGTTTTCAACTTCAACGAGATCATTTGCATATGTGAAATAAAATATCCCGATCACGTCGCTAAATATTTATGATATTGATCTTAATCTCAATTCAGTATAGTGGAATTTTTAACGGTATTATTTGATTGTTGGATGCTAGGTGATGGCCTCATTTTATGCTCAGTAAACACTCACAATTACTTATACGATCGTAAATTTTGAAATACTCGATCGGATAAATTTAAAATGATATTTTGCCTATAAAACTGGTGATCATTATACAGGATTAACGATCGATTTAAGGTTTTTTGACATTTTATAAATATTAGTTTAATTTAAAAGTGATTTAAATTTTTACGATCTTAGATTTAAAGTTAAATAAATAAATAAAAGGGGAAAACAACCCTCAATTAAAATTTAATGATGGTAGTAAATTTATTTTTAATAATAATCCACACAATCATATCACTGTTTGATCGAGGGCGCTCAGCTGATTAGTTTCTATTTTTGTTGATCGTAATGCCCGTGATTATCATTTTGTCATTTTTGATCGTAAATCAAATTCACCCGAAATGAGACTTACGAGTGATGCACATGTCAATAATATTAAAACGAACGATGGCACCATGGTAGGAAGCGGCTGCTCAATTTTACTGATGCTCTTTTAATAAAATATAAATACTGGACAAGTGGCGCAGTGGTTAAAGCTTCGGCACTTGGACCGGGACGTACTGGATTCGAATCCCATCAGAGGCAGGATGCAAAGCGAATTTTCGTCATCGATTACGATCGGTGATGTTAATAAACACAACTATGACCCTCTGTTGGAGTGCAGAATTCAGCGCCGACCCACCGTCCATGTCAGTGTGCAGGTTGACATGGAGCTTGGAGGATGCAGGTGGAATACTGTAATTGTGAGAATGGATGGTGTGTGCGTGAATGAAAAGGGGGTATTAATTGACCATAAAAGACATTAAATCCATTGGACAATAATACTTCCTTTTTTAAAAAAAAATGTTTTTGAAATACTTTTCGTAAATAAAATGCTTCAAAAAATTAAATATATTTTTATATTTTTATGTTTCTCTATATATAGCAGCGTGGCACCTTTAGCTAATTCTCTAAAAATCATGTTGGCACTCAAAGGGTTAATGGGTCAACAAAGTTCCATCATTTAGTTTATCTCTTCCTTTAATAAATTGGCCTAAAGTTATAAGAAGTTTCGCTGTTCTTAATGGGTCGCTGTTCCCCAACCAATGGGTTGCGGTATGTATTCTATAGTTAAAATTTTATATTTGCAGGCATCGCAAGTGTACTTAATATACAATAGTGAGATGGGTAGTCTTCCTTATGCACATACTAAAGTATTCGAATATCTAAGTACATCTATTTTAAATACATATTTACCTGAGGTTATTCATCTTTCATCAACTCCTTAAAATATCAATATTAAATTCCCTCTTGTAATGAAACATCAATTCGATAACTTCCTACAAATATGTGCTGTACATTTGAGATTTTAAAGAACCCCTAACAAATTTACTTGCATTTCTATTTCATTACAAGAAAATGATCTTATGACGAATATGTAAGAGGAATATCTATTAAATTTACCAATTATTTCAATCACCAAGTTATTTTAACAAAAAATATAAGAATAGCAGGAAGTTGATCTACGGGAAGTGTGTAGATTTTTTTGGTGTTGTGTTATTTCTTCATTTCTTATATATCAGATCATAGTATTAGTTTCATTAAAATTGGAAGACCCTCCACTAAAAAAAAGAAAATTCTTTAATTTCCCAAATCAAATGAGATTTAAGCGCATAGCGAGCGCAGTAACTTCATGACAAATTACCTTTTCAACTTTGTGTGTGATAAAAATAAAAATTTCTTTTTACGTATTACTCGTGTTTTATATACGGGAAAAGGTAGAAAATTGTGAAAATTCTTTGCTCCCCCTATTATATAATAAGTTTCTCTTTAGTATATACGAACTACAATTTTGACCCCACAATATAAAAGCAGCGCATAGGAACATGCTATGTGATATCGAATTTTGTCTTATAAAAAAACATGAAACCCGAAACGTTCTCGTATATGTTTTATATAGAAAATAAATTTTCTTAAATGCGGTACTTCTACTTAATAGATTTTTTGAAAATTATTCTCTTTCTGTATAGAAAAATACAAATTGGTTGGAAAATTGATTTGTCAATTTTTATTTAGTTTTTCGTTCTTCAGTTCTTTGGTAAATTTATGTTTATTGGGAATTGAAGAAAGATTTAATGTCAATAGTTCGTACATACAAGATCTTTATTGGGTTTTTAATTTAAGTTGATGTTTAATTAGAGGGAACAGTATGTGAGAAATGTTGGTGGTCTTATGGTAAACTTTTATTCTACGATTGCCTCACAGATGAGCTATAAAGCTATTTTTTTCTACTATCTTATTAACGATTTGCTGAATATTATCAAAAGTTCTCTGAGGGAATCGTAAAAAAAAAGTTGACCATAAATCCCACCGATTTGTAAATTTCACAACTCGCAGCGTGCCTGACAGTATCATAAAATGTATCGTGTCTGCTACTTGAAATGAAATGGTAAAAGCACAAACTATCGTTAGGCGATAGGCCATAGAGATTGGCATCCAATTTCTAGATTTTTCGAAATTATGTCCTTAATTCGATACAGTCCGTTAAGTAGTAATAATTTGGAACATTTAATAACAAACAATTGTTCGTCATATCTTGGTAAATGGATATAAAAACTAAAGAAACGAAAGAGTAGAGCCCCCATTTAAGCTCGAAACATGTAGTGCATGTTTTAATTTCCCATGGTTAACGTAAGGGTTCACAAAAGTGGTGTCTGAGACCTTGTCATCAGTTTTTTGTGAAACAATAGAACCCGTCGACAACTTCTTCTGTGATGCGCCTTTAGACATAATCAAACTATTTATAATATAACTGGAACCTTAATAACACCAAAGATTAAGTAAATAGATTTGCTTTTTGAAATCTAAATCAGAACTGAAACTACACTTGGATCTAGCTATACTGGCTTTGCTTGAATCCGAATATGTAAAACAACTGAAAGCTGTTAAAAATGACCAAAAGCTAAACATAATTCAAAACGGTAAACTTTTATTGATCGCTTAAGGCAACGTTATGAAGATTCAGACCAACCGATATGGAAACTCATGATATCTGAGAGTTTAACTCTGCCTCGTATGCAACCTGACATGCTCGGAAGTCAATCGATTTCAAGTCGTTTCAGAAAGTATTTTTAAGAATTTTTTAGCCCGTAATTTAGGTGCAAACGGGGTATTCTTTATTTTTTAATTATATTAGAGATTTATTTATAACTCATGCTACGACCCCTACTCATGAAAGCTTTAAGGTAAGCATCTACCTCGTCATTAGTTTTTATTTGCGAATTTTAAATGAATATAATTTTATAAATTATTAGATTGGCTCGAGCACATTGTTTTGAATATTTGAAATGACACTTCTTTAGCGGTATATATTTTCGCTAGAGCTCGCCAAACTGTCGTTACGACTAAATGTAATACGAATGGGTAAATAAATAAATATTTTGTTCGCATTTGGCATTATTAACCCCGTTTCCATGTTATTGTAATTCTACCTGTTTCAAAAACACTAATAAGTATTATGATGCCTTTAAGTAAAATAGATGAGCACTTTAGCGGTTTACTAGGTTTCGATTAACAGAACAAAGGAAAGCAGCGGAAAATTATTTACTTAACCGAAATAATCGTAAATTAGTGCACTCGTAAATTAATGAACTACATAAAGTGAACATTCGAGTCAGTTGATTGTTGAAATGGCACTACGACTGCACTATTATGTATGTATGTACATGTAAGTTAGCCGAAAATAAGAGGTTGCGCTACTCGCCATAAGAGGCAGTACTATAACAAAAGAGAATGTTTAATTCATTTTTGTATATGGTCAAACATTCCAGCAGATTAACATTTTTAAAATATTCCTTAAATCGGCAAATTGATGGACCTCCGAAGTCAAATAACTCGGTATAGCAAATTTTGGAAAACTTAAAATGTTAAGCGAAACTCTGTCATTTCTTAACAAATTATAGTGTAATTTTGTTTTCAGTATTGGATAGCGATTCTAAAGTGAGTTTCGGACAATAATCTGAAATCTGTCTTTGCTGCAACAAACGCCACCATTTCGGAGTGAATGATGATGAAATTTGAATTCCATGAATAAATTTGTAATCAAACATAAACTAAGATGCATATGGATTCTAAGGGTCCCATTTGAAACGCGATACGGTACAAAACGCGATATGGTATAAAATGCGATTTTTCAAAATGCGATATTTCAAAATGCGATATTTCAAAACGCGATATGGTAAAAACGCGATATGGTACAAAACAGAAGTTTAGGATCGGGTTATATCAGGCGGATGAAGGGGAAATTTAATTTCAGTTTATAGGAATTTAAATGTCGATAGGAACGATAGTACATAGGATCGGTATCAGGTGGGTCGCTGCGCAACGCATATTCTGTACCATATCGCGTTTTTAAATATCTTGTTTTTGTACCATTTCGCGTTTTGTACCATATCCCGTTTTGAAATATCGTGTTTCGAAATATCCCATTTTGTACCATATCGCGTTTTTTACCATATGTCGTTTTGTCATATCTCGTTTTGAAATATCGAGTTTAGAAATGTCGCGTTTCGAGTGGATCCCGGATTTTAAGATGCATATGAAGGAAGTTCTGAAATTTGGCGATGATGGATAGAACCCGGTAATAATGATGAAAATTGGTTAGTAGGTTGATATTGTAAATCTAATATGTATTTTGAACGAAGTTCAAACTTATATTAAATATAAAATGTAGTATGTTATTTGGGCTTTGGATTAGGAATTGGGAGAAACCTAATCATTTAGAATTCCTTCTATAATTGTTTGAGTTAATGTGGCCATATGAGTTTTTTTCACTTTGTAGTCAATATCCCAAAAACTCTCACAGATTTACAATATGAACTGTGGGTTTTCTAATAGCTAACGACATACTGAGACTACATGAGGAATTTGATGAAAATTTATTGTTTAGAATTTTTACTATAATTTCTTCAGTTTCTCCGGTCATATAAGTTGTCTTCAGTCTCAGGAGGTAACCAATATGCATTGTAGTTTTTCTAATTGCTGCGTCTACATGGGGTATTTGGAGAAAATTTTTTGTTTAGAATTTGCACTATAATTTTATGAGTTTCGGCGGCCAAATAAGTTATTTTCAGTTTCTGGCCAATATATTTATGAAATTAGTCACTTGCTTGAATCCCAGGGTTTCGTCTCTTAGTTCAAGGGGACCAAAGTTCCACAACATTCATCCATCCCGCCGCTTAATCGATCGTCATTAAATTTTTACCTTACGATATTGGCAGGGGTGTGACCCGAGGTCTAGGGGCCCGGTGCAAATGTGCTCTAAAATTTCAATTTTTTAAAGTTTTTCACGGAAATGAGTTTAAGAAACGATTATAAGAAATTAGTAAGATGCTTGAGTCCGAGGGTAAGGGAACACTCCCTTATAGCCCTCCCTCGGTAAAGGGAACCTTTACACACCATTAATCCAAATGGATTAAAACTTTGCATACAGAAATTTTATACCCAAATCAGCAGAGTGTCGATTTTGTACCAAAAATGACACCGCGAGGTGAGCAAACCGGAAAAACATAGTAGTGGTTATTTTATTAATATTGGTTTACTTGAGCGCATGCACGTCATTTTGTTTATATATTTTTTTAATTGATGTGTCAAATGTGGTTTTGTATTTTGTTCGAATATTTGAAAATGAAAAATCAAATCACATAGCTAACAATCGGTTCCACGCTCAAAAGCAAGCGAATAGAAGAGGTGAGGTATACGTCATCATAAATATTCAACCGGTTCAACCGGACCATTTTTATTTTGCTACTTGCCTTAGCAAGCCTTAACAAAATGCACGGACACACGAGAGAATAAATACAATACAAATATAAAATTGTATATTATACAGTGTATATGTATATAAAATAATTGTTCACCCCGCCAGCTCGCGCTCTAATTTTTGGTACAAAATCGACACTCTGGTTTTCGTTATATTTTTTAAGAGGTCGGGTCCCTGTGTCTAGGTACTGCCGTACAATTTTTTTTCAAAATGTCGATTTTTTAAAACATTTTTTTTTTACTTAATTACAGGAATTCCTTCAAGCCTGTCTGCATTTACTCGAATTTACGACGTAAGCATGAAGATGATGACCGCACTCAACAAGTACATTGCCAAATAGTCAGAGCTATCAAGAAATTGTATTTTATAATAATTTTATTGTTCATAACTCAACTTCTTTCTAAAATATACGGAACCCATAAACGATAAAGTACAGTTTATCTAAAAATGTTAAGAAGAGGAGGCGATGAAACGGTTTATCTTTAAGAGTGTGTGTTATGAGTTTTCGCTGAGATTCAAAAAGTCTCTTAGCGGACAATCAAAGACTGACATACACTTAAGTGATGCAAGACGCAACAAAGGGTAACTGAGAAATGAGTACCCGGAGGCACTGGCAAAACATTTATGCTTAATTTAATTCTTGTCGAAATTAGGCAGCAGAACGAAAACAGACTCGCTGTAGCGTTATCTGGAATTGCATCATCTACCAAGACACTATTAAAAACATACAGAATTATTATTTAGAACAAATGTACCATGGATGGCGGCACATAAAAAACACTTGAAGCGCTTGATCGTACTCTGCGCGATTTGCAATAATATAACCAACTAATGGGAGGAGCTCTTATACTGCTAGCAGGTGATTTTCATCAAACTTTGCTAGTCATTCCACGGTCAATACCCGCCGACAAACTTAAAACTTGCTAAGCGTCTCAGCTTTGGAAACTATCTACAAATATGCATGTGAATTCCTTCACCATGTTACTGCCAAAACATTTGCAAAATCGCTTTTAATCCCATGACATGTGAGATATCATTCCCATCTGATTTTTGTCAAATACAACCGTAAATTCAGGATGTTGTAATGAAAGCTTTTCCAATCATTTCAAACAACTTCAAAAGTCATAATTTGATTTGTGAAATACGTTGGACTTTACGGAATTCCACCACAGATACTATTTTTGAAAAAGGGTTCACTAATAATTCTTTTCCGTAATTTAGATCCTCCGAAATTGTGCTACTGCTTTATGTGAAAAAACACGTGATGTCAAATGTGACTGAAGCAACGATTATTTTGATAAAAGTAAAAGAGAAAATGTGCTAATTACGAGTGTTTCAACGATTCCCACCGAATTGCCTTTCGAATCCAAATGACTACAATTTCAATCGCGGCTTGCTGTGTGAATTTAGAAAATTTATGCTTTTCACATGGTCAACTACATGTTTAATAACTAATTAAAACAATTTTGTAATTTATTAATTCCTTATAGTAACAATGTTCGATTTTTTTTTTTGTATATCGATTTCGAAATATAATTTCATCATCAGTTCAAAATTACAACTATTTTGAATTGATAAATTGAAAAAATGGTATCAAACCATAACAATACAACTACATGTTGCTTGCTCAGGGCGTGTACGCCTAAAAATTTATTCATGATTGGTTAGAAACAAATGGAAATACCGAATATGTATATTGTTTATCCAAATGCTTTGCAAGAAAAATTGAGACAAACTAAAATATTTTATTTATTATTCACATGGATCATCTAACTAAACGTATACGTAGGTCACCGCAAGTATTAAAAATGGAAAAATCATTGTAAAAGAAATTAAAGTAACAAGAAAGGAAATATTGTAACAAAATTAATAATGAAGGTTTGAAAGAAGGCAGTATAATTATTTGAAGATGAGTAAGAAGTGTCAAAAGTAATGAGCCTATCGCCACAAATAGGATGTCAAATAATACCATTACAAAATATTCTATAATATTTCCTAGCTGGCCAGTCAGGAGGCATTTACAATAAAAGCAAATAGTTTTACAGAAAATATTAATAGGTGGTCATTTCTTTGCAGTAATGAGGAGATAATGCTTCCGTTACAGAATTCAGTGCCTGGTGATTTTTTGTCATATATGATTGCAATTACAGCGAGGTCTAGCGAATTCCTGTAATATAACCGAAGTTGAAAATAATAGTAATTTCTCCTGCACAACGCCCCGGTAATTCAACTAGTTAACGAATAAAATGGAAATTTATAATTTTATATAGACTGTATAAGCGGAAAATTCAAAAAGGCTTTACTCGATTTTAAATTTATTAATAGACACGAAAACTGTTTACACTAACATTAACCCTTTCGCTACGGATCTATAATTTCCACTCAATCGCGATTTTTTGCTGCTATATGTTGATCGACTATCTATCTGAACATAATCACTTTAACACGTTTGGGGGGAACTTCATGGTATAGGAAGAGGGGTATGGTACATATTTGTACCAACCGTATTTTTATGTGGTACACTATTGTACCAGCAGTGGTGTAAGTATAAAAAAACTTATAAGATTGACCAGTGTACCACATAAAAATACGATTGGTACAAATACTTATGTATACCATACTCCCCTACCTATACCATGAGTTCCTCCCAAATGTGTTATAGTGATTATGTTCAGATAGACAGTAGATCAACATATAGCAGCAAAAAATTGAGATTGAGTGGAAATTTAAATCCGTAACGAAAGGTTTTTTATTGATAAAAATGTTTGTTGTCACCAGTCACCACTCACCATCGAGTTTGGTACTAGAGTGAATTGCACGAGGAGAAAAAAATACCACAATTCTCGTAAATTACCGTTAAATTTTCCATATAGACCGGACTGGTACATTGCTAATGTAATTTAGAGCAAGCAGTTCAGTTTTAAACATCTAGTGGTACAAATGTGTACCATTCCGTATCGAAAGGATTATTGGCTGAACTAAGATGACCCATTTAAATTTGAATACTTATAATTTTTTCTAAAAAAAGGAACGTTAACATATAAAAAGCTACCAATTACAATGCAACAATTCCATTACTTTATTACCACAAATGTGTCAAAATTAATAAAATTTAACAAATATAATTTATCCGCAATTCTATTTCAAAATTTTGACATAATCAAACAAAGCGCGGGTTAATCACATTAAAACTGAAATATCACGCTGCAAAAAACTTTAGTTTTTTCAACGGTCATTTTCGTTTTACTGATTTGGCGCTTGTATGATAAATGCTTCTGTTCGATAAGTTTATACAGGTACATCAAAAATGAAAGTGAACGATTTTTATTTCAAATAACTCAGAGTCCCGTTATTTTTGAGAGAGATAGAGTAGAGAAACAAGCATTAAAACAATGGAATATTTCAATTTTTTTTTTTATGCCAGTTTCCATCACGGTGTTGACAAGAGAACAGCAGGCCCCTCCTCGTTTTAATATTAGAGTAAAATGATAATTTTTCCGTAATTATCAAAGAGTTTAACAAGATGCGTTCAACGTTACAAAAGGTACACTAAACAACTATAAAAAAATAAAATTCCGCTAATGAGATGTAATAACCCAAATAAAATTACTCGAAGAAAAACATCCTTGTCAAAACGCCAAATTTCAAATTTGCGAAAAATGGTAACCAAAACCTAATCCACCAAAGCAGAAACATCTGACAAAACATTTTAAAACAAAACTTGCAAAGAAGCGACGTTACGATGTCTGAGCAATCATCACCAAAACACAACACTGGGCTTTTACCGACTACTGAAAGCCGATAAACGGAACAAATATATTACAATCGACAAACCTTGGTTTTATTTAACGAATGCCGATGACCAAAGAAGTGTGCATTATTTGAGCCGCGGCCAAACTAAAGCGGAATTAGTTCCCTTCGTAAAAACGTTCATCCGAAAGGCTTCATGGTATTCTTAGGAATATCCAATTTTGGTACACCAGTGCCCATTTTCGTTTAACCTGGCGCTAAGATAAATGCAGATTACTACATAATCAACTGTTTAAAACCACTCTCAAAGATTCGAAACGCGTATACCCAGATGGTAACTGGATATTCCACCAAGACTCAGCTCCATAACATACGGCATAGAATTCTTTCATTTCTTTAACAGCGATTACATTTAGTAAAACAAAGCTACAGCTACATGAGCCACTATAAGTGAAGGGGTTCTCCTGTGTGTCTGGCCTGATGGTGGCTGCCATTTTCACTCAATTTTACATTTTTTTAAAGGGACATATAAATTATTTGTATTAATTTACAATGACTGCGCTCTACTCCAAAATTTGTCATTCTCTTTCTGGTAACGAATTAATGGTTGTTTCAAAGGAGGAATAAAGGGTCTCACCATGGAAATTCCGTAGCATGATCTAGTCTAATCTAGTCTGTATATAATTTCAATTGGTCCACGCCTACGCCGAACTTTGGTTTAAGGTTAAATACCGCTGGGCTTAATTAGCGCTCCTATCATGATTCTCACATTTGTATGGAGTCACTGAGTGAGATGAGAACCTAAATACGGTATTAGAGGGCTTTTAATTGTTAACATACTAATTCGAAAGTTGGTCGATCGAATATCAAAATGTAAATATGTATAATTAACCCATCGCTTAAGAATATAAGAATTAAGCACCAAATTTCAACGATGATAAGAACTTCTAAAATGGCTTGTTTAAGTGTATAATTTTCAATCTATGCATTCAATTGGAAGCTCAAAAATTTATGGGCTGATAATCTATACTGTTAAGTACAAAATTTTACTATTTTGTTTTAAATGCAATCGCAATGGCTTAGTGACCGAGCCGCTGCTCTTTAACTACTTTATGGTAGTGCATTAAGTTAATACCTCACACCACGGCGTTGCTAATCAAATTTTCAAATGAAAATTCTATCTCAAAAATGATTGTCACAATAAATAAACCCCATCTATGAAGTAATAGCCCCAGCTGATAAATTCGGTTGTTTACTAGCGAAATAGACAAGTCATCATAAAGTATGACGAACACTTTTATTTAAACTAAAAAAAATTAAGTTATGTATTTTAAATTAGCCAATCACCTTGAATAATCCACCTTGTCTCTTAAGCGATCGTCTAACCTCAAAAACTAAAAAAATCAATAGAAATACTCGTACAATATCTTTTGAATCTAAACATGATGAAGAAAAAGTAAATTCGACCTCCAAAACATTTAAGTATATAATTTATAAATATAATTTTCAAACTTACCTCTTTAGCAATTTGATCTAACGCTTGGTCCTCAGCATTGATACGTGTTGTGGTCCCGCGACGCCTACCCACAGCGCCGGGACTATCCATTTTAATTAATTTTTAAATTATATCTAATAATAATTACACAAACACACACACACAATAATATTTATTATATACCCTTACGTTTATCGCAAATAAATTACTGTATACTTATATTTTAATTACAATAAAGATTATATTACAACACTTAAAAACCTCACAACAAGAAAATATTAAGATTTAACACAAAAAATAAGATTTTTTTATTAACTTTTATTTTCTATTTTGATGAAATGTTGTTGATTTTGTATATGTCTGTGTAGTTTTATGATAGTCCGGCTTTTTATCTTCCACACCATATAACAACAACAATACATGTGTTTCCCGTGAATTTCACATAAAATATTTACTGCGAGCGCACAAATGGTCGTTTTGATGGTTGGTTTGATGAGCACACACATAGAAATTATGCAAAAAAAATATAAGAAAAAAATATATATAAGAAACTTGATATGACGGTCAATTAGTTAACATTATTATAATACTACAGATATGCGTATGGTAATGGGTTACAATATAATATATAGGTTTAATATGTAGGTTTAGGTTTAATATTATAGGAAAAGGTAAACAATAAACATTCGGCTGTTGTATGATGTTATTTGACACCGGACATGGGGTAAAGTCAATAATTATTTATTACGTAAAATAGGCGTTGATATTTATTAAAGGGATTATATTTTACCATAATCACTTCATCCATACTCGCCTATCCTGCTTATGATAACATAATTATTCATACATTTTGAAATTTAAATATTTGTTAAAGTAACTCAAGTTGCTGTTTAAGGTTGCACGACGCTGTTAAACGATGCATCACCAATTTTTAACATCAAACTACTCGTCACGAATTGCTTATTGGTACAAATTGAAGTCACTGAAAATTTACGATTCGGATAAAACGATTTATTGCAATTACAGCAGCTACATTTTTAAGTTATAGCAGATATAGTATTAGGCTTGTAAAATTATAAATACTCACACATATTTTGAATGAAAACTTGTAAGTCACGATAATAAAAAACAATGACAATATTATTAATATTGTCAGCTTATTTTTTGTGACACTTCGGAAAAGTCATTCCATACGAATCGCGATTTAGTACTCACAAGTATTGTTACCAAATTGTAGCAAAATGTTTACTACAATGTCCCAAAAAATTGTCAATTGTCACTTGATTAAAATCTAGGTCCAGGATAATAGTATAGTGGGCTAGTAATAATATGACTTTTTTTTCGATGAGCAAGGAAGGTGGTCTGCCATTAAATCGCCAAATCAACCATTGTTGCAAATCCCAAGACACGCAAGCTGTATGTCTCACACGCATTTTTCACTTACAATTTCCGACTAACTAAATTATTAATTAAACAAACCTCTTAAAATGTGCAAAATAAAATAAGACTTATCAATCTCCAAAATAGTTCTAAACGGCGGTGGATAAAGCTTTTCTAGGCTTGCAGTTTAGAACTGAATATCAGGCACAATGGTTTAAGGGCATGAGAAAACATCTATGAATGATGATGAGGTAACCATCAATTTAGTAAGTCGGAAAATTAAACAAAAAATGTTTATACTATTACCATATAGAATAAGTAGGTAAGAATGATAATTTTCTTGTATTAAATAGCATTAGGCATATAATTGGGTACTAGTTGTATACATGTCAACATATTTTGCATTATTTGCCTTTCCTTGTTACACAAGGATCGTTTTCAACATGCACATCTACCAACTAAATGAATATGTAAATGGAACAGATGAGTGTTCGCGAATATTGTACATTTGCTAATTCCCATAAATTTCTATCAATCGATTTTTTGTAATTAGCTAATGGTTTCCGACGTCATGGCTTCAACTCTAAGTCAAGACATACAGAAGACAAATGAACCACTTGTTCTGAGTAGCAAAACATACAAATATAGTATATGCATTTTTCTTCCAAGTGCCGTGATCTAAAAAAATATTTTAATTCGGTCTGTAAACCCATGTTATTGATATCCTGATAAATATGATGAAAAATGACCAAGGCCCAAACCCATTTTCTCGCCGATTTCAAGGTCCCTGGTCCAAAAAATGCAATAGTTTGTCCGTTTGTTTGAAAGATTTTTGACGCATACAACAATTTTAACGATACTACTTTCTTAAATCCACCGTTCTGGCGCTGGCAGATAATTCTTATGTCATAAATTTTGCTGATCAGCTTAGTATCGAAACTACTGTTGCGGCGGTAAAGCAGTTAAAATTTTTCTAATTCCCTTATAATCATGTAGCGTATCATTTGGTCTTGGAAATAATTTGTAATCAGCTTTTAGTTCACAAATCCTCCGTTTCGGCGCTTTTAGCTAATTAATGATTTACTTTAGAATGTAAGGGCGACATATCATTGAAAAGGTCTTGAGGAATCTAACTAATTTAACTGAGGCATCTTAAGCATCCAAATCACAAATTGTGTCATTGATAACAGATACATTTTAAATATTTTGATAAACATATGTGACATATTATTTTAAAGTTTTTGGGCGAAGCAAAAATGTTGGCACTAGTAGTTTTGGCACTGGTGGTAAATTTTTCCTTTGCTATAAAATATATACACATATCATTGAAAATGTCTTGAAGAACATCAGAAATTTAGTTGAAGTACCTTTTTATTCAAAACTACGGTTGGGGGAATCAGTTACATTTTGCTCTTTAGAATAGAATCATGTGGAAAAGTCTTGAACCAAGCCTTTGAAAGTCTTGAACCAAGCGCAATTTTGCTATCAGCGCTTTAGTTTAAAAACTCGCCGTTTTGGTGCTGATGACGAATTAATCCTTTGATATGGAATATATAAATAACTTAATATTCTTAAAAACAAATTTTTACTAAATTCATGAAGAATCCGAATATTTTTCTGACTCGTTGTGGCGAACTTTTTAATGAAGATATTTTGAATTTTTAAGGGTTAATACAATGGTAATTATATCATTAAAAAAATTTTCTTCATATACATATTTCCAACAGCAAGTAATAAATCAGAAAGCTTTTTTTTTTACTTTCGTTGTGTATCATGAAACCATGTTAAAATTGGTATGATTATTTTCCTGAGTATTTTTGCAACCAATATTCGGACTGGAAAGTTCTAATGTTCTGAAATTGTGATAGACGTGAAGTTTCTGCTCCTACAACATTTACTTTTTAAGTGAATTTTATGTTGTTTTGTGAGCTAAGCTTTTGATTAAGCTGTACTCCGAATTATACTTAACCTCCGAAAAGTTACCAGGTGTCAAAATGTTTGGAAAATTAAAATTCTTACAATTAATTCACCTCGTGAAAAGTATCACTTATGGATTCTAATGGTTCACCGGTAAGACATTTTCATGGCACCGGGTATGGCTTTGTAAATTGCAATTTGGAAGTGAACATTTATCAATATATGAACGTATGAGCATATTCCTTATAATCACATCATTGTCATTTAACTGGAATAGCAAAAAATAACCTGATTTTTTCGATAATGCAACACAAAGAAGACGGCGCAACTCCTCCTTGAAGACTTTGTGATTTTCTGGGTTAAGACAACAAATTTATGTTTTTGATATGCTCGTAGTCTGGGGTAAATAGGTAAGAACTTTCACATGGAGATGGGGTTGAACCATATAGCTATGTATGTGAAGCTGGCACGAAAAACCAACCCGAAAACACCTCTTCAAGTTTGATGTGTTTCTTTGCTAAATTAAATACTGTCCCAAAAAATTTATTGAAAATGCAAGAAAAACAAGAATTTCATCCCGAAATATTTTTGAAGTTGTATTAAATAAATAGTAATTAATATCGGTGAAAAGGAATAAATATCACGGTTTTATTTGCTCTATTTAGACTATACACATTAAGTTAAAGTATGTGACAACAAACCACCTTATGTGACAAAAAAATTTAAATGAGTGCTGTTGTACAACATAATGAATATTCTTATTATTTAACTACAGAAGACACGAAACATGTAATCATCATATGCATACACCATGTCGAGATTGCCCACAAAGATTTAAAAATTTTAAAATATTTAAGAAAAAGCAAATCAAGCAATTTGTCCTTATGGTTTCAATGGACCTTTGGTTTGATATGAAAAACCGATTAAATTAATCAATTTTTTGTGGAAATCCTAGAGATAACCCCATCGGGAAATTAAGTTTAAAAGTTAGGTCCATATGTCACCTAAGCAACGCAAAAAGGCCATCTTGGAATCACGACTGTAAGATCCTGATCTTAAGCAATTTGTCCTTATGGTTTCGATTTTCTTCATGTTTCATATGAAAAATCGATTAAATTAATTAACTATTTGTGGAAATCCTAGAGATAACTTCATCGGGAAATCAAGTTTGAAAGCTAGGTCCATCTATCACCTAAGCCATGCCAAAAGCTCATCTTGGAGTCACGACTATAAGATCCTGATCTTAAGCAATTTGTCCTTATGGTTTCAATGGACCTTTGGTTTGATATGAAAAATCGATTAAATTAATTAATTATTTGTGGAAATACTAGAGATAACCCCATCGGGAAATTAAGTTTAAAAGTTAGATCCATCTATCACCTAAGCCATGCCAAAAGTTCATCTTGGAGTCACGACTATAAGATCCTGATCTTAAGCAATTTGTCCTTATGGTTTCGATTTTCTTCATGTTTGATATGAAAAATCGATTAAATTAATTAGCTATTTGTGGAAATTCTAGAGATAACCCCATCGGGAAATTAAGTTTAAAAGTTAGGTCCATTTATCATTTAAGCCATGCCAAAAGTTCATCTTGGAATCACGACTGTAAGATCCTGATCTTAAGCAATTTGTCCTTATGGTTTCAATGGCCTTTTGGTTTGATATGAAAAATCGATTAAATTAATTAATTATTTGTGGAAATCCTAGAGATAACCCCATCGGGAAATTAAGTTTGAATGTTAGGTCCATCTATCACCTAAGCCATGCCAAAAGCTCAACTTGGACTCACGACTATAAGATCCTGATCTTAAGCAATTTGTCCTTATGGTTTCGATTTTCTTTATGGTTCATATGAAAAATCGATTAAATTAATTAATTATTTGTGGAAATTCTAGAAATAATCCCATCGGGAAATTAAATTTAAAAGTTAGGTCCATCTATCATTTAAGCCATGCCCAAAACTCATCTTGGAGTCACGACTATAAGATCCTGATCTTAAGCAATTTGTCCTTATGGTTTCGATTTTCTTCATGTTTGATATGAAAAATAATATCATGAGCTTTTGGTGTGGCTTACGTGATAGATGGACCTAACTATTAAACTTAATTTCCCGATGGGGTTATCTCTAGAATTTTCACAAATAATTAATTAATTTAATCGATTTTTCATATGAAACATGAAGAAAATCGAAACCATAAGGACAAATTGCCTAAGATCAGGATCTTATAGTCGTGATTCCAAGATGAGCTTTTGGAATGGCTTAGATGATAGATGGATCTAACTTTTAAATTTAATTTCCCGATGGGGTTATCTCTAGGATTTCCACAAATAATTAATTAATTTAATCGATTTTTCATATCAAACCAAATGTTTATTGAAACCATAAGGACAAATTGCTTGATTTGCTTTTTCTTAAATATTTTAAAATTTTTAAATCTTTGTGGACAATCTCGACACAGTGTATGCATATGATGATTACATGTTTCGTGTCTTCTGTAGTTAAATAATAAGAATACTCATTTTGTTGTACAACAGCACTCATTTAAATTTTTTGTCACCAGGTAAGGTGGTTTGTTGTCACATACTTTACCTTAATGTCTAAATAGATCAAATAAAACCGTGATATTTATTCATTTTCACCAATATTAATTACTATTTATTTAATACAACTTCAAAAATATTTCGGGATGAAATTCTCGTTTTTCTTGCATTTTCAATAAATTTTTCGGGATAGTATTTAATTTAGCAAAGAAACACACCAAAACTGAAAAGGTGTTTTCGGGTTGGTTTTTCGTGCCAGCTTCACATACATCATATAGCTGTGCTCGAAGCCATTTGTGTACTTAGGATATCTAGGGGCGTGAGATGAAAGAGAATCTCTAGTGCTTGAGTGGATGGGCTCCTAGGATTTAAGGTTGCTCAGATTATTTAAAACTGGACACCAAACAGTAACCCGTTATAATAAAATGGGCCTACTATTAGAAATATAGAGCCAATTGTGGGGCTCAAACCCGCATCTTTTTCAATGGCATTTTTACAGGAGTAAAGCGCTATGTAGCTTTTTTTACTTTTTCATTTGATACATAAACCGAATTGAATTTCCGGTTTATCTTTTTGGTTTATATGAATCCTGTATTACTATGTATGTAGTCTAACGCAAACCGTTTTTACAACAACACATCTTAAGGTGAGAAGGGATCAATAGATGAGGTTTCCGTTAAGGGTTTGCTTTATTTATCTCATCTGCTCACCATAATGACGAAAGTGAGGTCATTTTGTTAGACTCGCGGCCTCTTTCTTTTCATTTTCGATTGTAATGTTTCATTTTATAGTTCGATCTTTCACTTGAAAATAAATCAAAAAACTAAATCGATTTCGTTCATTTCGCATCCAGCCGTCCAGCTTTCAACGATGTAAAATCGCAAGTTTCTAATTCTTTAGATTTCTAAGTGCTGGTCACATGTCTTTCCGGTTTTGGTCAAAATGATTCAATTTACAAAGGCAGCTAATCGCGTTTGTGTATGAGGACACATTTCAGGGTTTCCACTATAAGCATTATGTGGTATTAAGCGCGGAACTCTTTAAGTGTATACCGCTTTTATGATTTTCAAATTTGATTCATCCGAAGATTTCAATTCACCGATTTTTTTATTTGGTATTATGTGTTTCACCGTAAACGAACTTAACGCCAACATTATGCGCCATCAGTTGGCAGGCGAATCTGTGTTTGTGTTTGTTTTCTTTCGTTTATTTTTACGCAGCATCTTGAAATAATGGAGAGTACGCTATATGGCTGATGATTTTAAACAGAAAAATCTCTAATGCACAATTATTTAATCCATCAAATTTCATTATATATACGAATATTTGCCCATCCGAATTTTATTAAATTATTATTCTTATCGCATACAGAACCATGAGCGAGATATGTAGTCGGCTTTGCGCAAATGGATAAAATTAATCATAATCTGTAACATCTGATAAAATCTAGGTAAAATTTACTTTAGTAAATAGATGATTTGGAACACGCAGCTTGGCTAGCAGACTTATCACCTATATGTGACACGACTTGAATACTTGCTATAAGGGCTAGATTGTTCCTCTCAGAAAGATTTTTTAATCTGGTGTTGAGCAATGCTCAATTCCATACCTCGTTCACGGGTTAATCGCTAGATTAACATCGAATATAGTGTTAAGAAACTTGATTCGGCCAATCACAAGCGCAGTAAACATGCGCAATCTATGAAAATTAATCAATATGACTAAATCGTAATTAAATTCTTACAATCATAATCCGCCTCTTTTCAACAAAAACCACAATTTTTTTGCTATAAATAATAAAACTATGTACGTACATACAATACAAATTAAACTTCTTAACTAAACAATTTACACAGATGTAATTGAAATGTATCGTCGATGTTACTAAAATTACTTTATATAATATTTTTAGGTCATTACTTGCATTTAATTATCTCATCTCAATTAAAAGATACTCATTTTCACATTGTATGTATTACACAGAGCTAGTTATATTCTAAAGTAGACTACACAACACACAGAGATTAAAATAGTTATGGATCACGGAACATACTTCACATAAAAAAATCAATTAAATCGATTTTGTTGTTGCATTCGATTTCTATAATTATAAAAAATATTCGAGATTTTATTGTGCCGCGATGTTGTAATATGCAAAAAATATACTTAAACGTATCGCGTGTGACAAATACTCGCGAGCACAACATAATATGTGGTACATACACGTATCCGTGTTTATATTTTTAGATACCATGTGCTATACTGCGTTTATACAAATAGCAAGTCACGACCTATTAAGTAATTAATGTTAATTTATATATAAAAAATAAAAATTATAAGAAATTTTACTTGTCTATCGAACGCGGATTATGTACAGAGTCGCTAGCATATGCTGAGAAAAATAATTTCACTTGTTCTAAAATAAAACTTGTAATCGCGAGATTTTCTTTTCCTCATAGTCGCGTAAATACACGCGGAATAATGGCGCCGTGATTTTTTGCCGAGGAAGACATTAAATTTTTCATCATCCTCTCGAAAATTTTATAATGTCACTCTATTCTATATACGACGAGTAGATAATTGGGTTTGTGTGCGAATGCATGACAAAATCACGAGTAAATTTTCAAAATACAGTTGGAAATAATCCAAACAGCTGGATGATAATGAGAATAATTTTTGATTATTTTTATGTGTTTGCATCTTGCAAACTTAAGTTTCATAATTAAGAATTTATATCATCTAAGTTTATAAAATTTTGTGATTTGCGCATACAAAACACAATAAATATGTCGTTCTTAATTGTAGCTCTTTATGGCAATAGCAGCATTTCATTAGAACTCAATTAAAGTGAATGTATATTCAAAATGTGAATCATGTGTGCATTAAAATATGAGTAACTGCAATTTATATAGTTTTTGGTAAGACGATTTATAATATTTTTGCGTTTGCTTGAATATCAGCAGTGATTGTCAACATGCTACGGAAAGTACTAGCTATTCGTGTAGCTTGTTATGTTCCTACCAAATTAATAACTCTTACATGACTCGTGTTAGATAATATTTTCAAAAAATATGTAAGATCTGTTGTTTTATACCTAAGCTCAATTACGAATAACATCAGCTAACCTGACAAAATATTGCATTACATCCAGAAATGTAAACCTGATCTTAATTAAGTATCCTTCTTTGGGGTTTAACACAAAAATGCTGATTTTTATCGACAAATAAATCGCTGGTTTTACCAATTCCTGCTTTACAAACCATCTTATTCAGTACTATGGATTACTTCTATGGATTACTGTTTATTTTGAGCGAAGTTTGTTACAAATTGGGATCAACTGTAGAGCATCAACAAATCTTTATACTACAATTTTTGCGTACTCAAAAACTCAGCTCTAATCTTAGAAACTCCTCCTCTGTGATTTTTTATTATTATTATTATTATTTTTTAAATAAAAAGAAAGTAGCCCCCTTTTCATTCACGCACACATACAGCCATAAGATAAGTCGTGTGAGTAAGTACACGACTTATCCATCTAATTAAGGCGTTTCGATGACTTTTAACGAACGGTTTTCGAACACTAACCCCCGATTCTAACGTACGTTCACAGCCGTATTTTCAATCTTAGCAAAAACTTTTGTCTTAACGAAGACTATTCGCCTTTAAAACGCCGCTAGAGGCGTCGTAGTCGTCCGAGCCAATGGTGGTGTAAATTCATTTATATGTGAAATCGTATAGAAAAATGGTAGCACATAAAATATAAATATATATAAATTTAATCGTCAAACCCCGAAAACCAGCCATGGGAAGTTGGTAAATCTGTTAATTCATTTAAACAAGCAATGGATAAATACTGCCACTTCCAAGTGTCTATTAGCTCATGGGAGTAAAAGCAAACGCATTGTTGGAAGCCTTCTATAATTAAATCAGTTAGTCCTATTATTTATAACAAACAATACACGATCACGTATGAAGACTAATACTGGAAAACTTTCATTTGCTACTCCAATAAGTACCACGGGTAGAAAAACACAAAATTTTTAATGAATATTTAAAAAACTTGGTCGAAATATTTTATGTTTGTACTATTTGGGCTGTAATGCAACTAACACTAACTGTTTTGGTAAATATATTTTTATCAAATTAATTTAATTTGCAAATTACTGATGTAAGACATTATTTTACTATGCAGTTAGACATATAAATAAATTTATACCACCATTATGGCTCTAGTTAAAAAAAATATCCGGTAGATGTCAGCTACTTTGCTTTAAAAAGCGAATACACTTTAAATTCTTATCTTATTCTGCACTTAGTCTTATCTGTAAGTAGTAAAAAATTGTCTTCGTTAATATCAGCAAAATAGGTGGTCTTAGGAATACTAATTTTGACATTTAAACAGAAACAATAATTATGTGTATGTATGTATTTGATTATTAAAAACGGAAAAATTATTCAAAATAAAATCATGTACTATTTTATATTGTTATATACATTCTTAGCATATATAACATAAATTTGAGTTTTTGTAACAATCTCGAATTGAACTGTCGCTTTTCGTTCATGTGGAAAATTTGGTTTTAACAGCTCTACAAAAGTTTTTGGATAGTTTCTAATATATTATTTAAGACTTCTGCCTTCAGAATTTAATGAATCCTTTAGTCTTAAAAAAGTCTTCGCAAGAAAGTCGTAGGTAAGATGGTCTTAGTAGTCTTATTGTCAGAATCGGTAAGATTCCTAAATGTGCGCTAATCGGTTCAACAAGATTGCTCCTAAATGACGGTCATATAAAAGTGTTACTACATTTACTACATAACTAGTTGCTTTGTCGACTGTAGAAAAAAGAAAAAAACGTTCAGTGGGTATATTATTTTTGGGATCCGATCATAACTGCATATTTTAAAATTGCATTTCTCAAAACGCCATATTTAAAAACTGCATAAGGTACAAAATTGCATTTTTCAAAACTACATATTTCAAAACTGCATAAAGTACGAAACGGCATAAGGTACAAAATTGCATTTTCAAAACTGCATATTTCAAAACAGCATAAGGTACGAAACGGCATAAGGTACAAAATTGCATTTTTCAAAACTGCATATTTCAAAACTGCATTTTTCTAAACGACATATTTTAAAACGACATTTTTCAGAATGGCATTTTTTAAAACTGCATTTTTCAAAACGGCATAGGTACAAAATGGCATTTTTCAAAATGGCATTTTCCAAAATAGCATTTTTTAAAACTGCATATTTCAAAACGGCATAGGTGCAAAACTGCATTTTTCAACACTGCACAAGACAGAATGAAATATTTTAATCGATTATGAATCTAGAATTATCTTTTCATTAATTTCTGGAATATTACCAACAGGTACGGTTATTTATTACACGATGAAATTTCAGATGAATGAAATTTTTGAACATTTGTGAACGATTCTTGGGATTAAATTCTAGGATAAAGTCAAATGAAAAGGAACTTGACTATTTCTTAGTCGAGTAAGATTTAATTTCACATGTATTGGTTTAGTATAGGTATGTTATAAGAAAGGACCTTCATGGAAATTAGAAATAATTTGAAGATTAAGTATGCATATAATATTCTCCTTCACCTAAATTTTTCGACCTATGTCGTTTCGAAAAATTTTGAAAAATGTCTTTTTAAAAAATGTCGTTTTAAGAAATGCCGTTTTGAAAAATACCGTTTTGTACCTATGTCGTTTTGAAACATGCAATTTTGAAAAATGCCGTTTTAAAAATGCCATTTTGTAAAATGTCTTTTTAAAAAATGCAGTGTACAAAAATGCCGTTTTGAAAAATGCAGTTTTGAAAAATGCCGTTTTGTACCTATGTCCTTTCGTACCGTATGCAGTTTAGAAATATGCAGTTTTGAAAAATGCAATTTTGTACCTTATGCCGTTTTGTACCTTATGCCGTTTTGTACCTTATGCAGTTTTGAAATATGCAGTTTTGAGAAACGTCGTTTTGAAAAATGTAATTTTAAAATATGCAATTTCAACCTGGACCCATTATTTTTATGCTCTTCCGCTTACGACGAAGATAGGTGTATCGTGTAGAGTAGTTTGACGAGCTGTCATTGACTAAGCCAGTAGTGCTGTGAAAAAGCAGCTAAATTGATAATTCATTTTGGTGCCTGCACGTGCACGCGGCGGTCGAGCATCTGTCTACTATAAAGCGTGATTATTGTAAGCTATTTAATTAATTTAATCAACAAAAAAAAGTAAGGTACCCGAATAAGACAAAGCTAGGGCTTGCAGTTATTGGTAGTGCATCGTGATTGCCATAAACATAACCGGCATATGTAATTATAATTGTTTGTTCATTTGTTTTTGCGAAAGTTGTGTTTTGTTCAAGACTTGTTAACCGTTGTTTCTTTCGATAGAATTGCAGTCGGCAAAGCCGAATAAATTAATAATAACCGGAATTTATCAATACATAGCGGCAAAGAAGAAATATAAAAAAGGGGAAAACAGAAAGCGAGGTCGTGGAATTAGAACGAAATTTTGTCACGGTGTTGAGCCCCAAAGACGAGCGCTGCAAAAAACAGGGTTAATAGTTGTGGTTTTGTGTTGCTTTTCGTTAGGTGATTGTGCGTTTAGTTGCGTTTAGTTTTTGTACAAAATAAAAAAAGAGGGGGCAAATTTTCTCTACCATTTTCCTAGAATAGTGTTATCCAAATAAACAAAATATATAAGATCCGTTATTTATTTGTTGAGTATAGCAGCTTTCGATCATTTAAGACCACCATTAGTTAATATAAGAATTGTTTTTGTTTAAAATCATTTATGAGTCGCTTATAAGTTAAAATGATAAAATTTTATTCGAAATTATACTAAGAGTTGGATAATAATAAAAATGTATGTTATAAACGGTAAAAATTCGTGGTTTTGTTAACCCCTTAAGAACCAAACCTGAGAATTCATACTATATGGTTCACAAAGACCGTCCCCAAATAACTCGGGCGGTCACATGTTGTACGTTCTATTATGTATTTACTAGGCATAACTTGTGAAAATAGTCTTATAACAATATTATTTCGTGAATTATGAACTAAACTTTTTGATGTGACCTTACGCTATTCGCCGCCAGGTTACAAACGAAAAGTCCCCTCGCGAGGTAGCTTTTCAATTTAGTTGTCAAATGTTATTATTTGGTATTTAATGCAAATGTGTTACTGTGTAAAAATTTGAACAAATTTTTACATGACACTTTTTTTTATTTTTAAACATTTCGTAGTTTATAATAATATTTGCAAATAATGCATCTTTCATAACATCTTCCATTATTTTAATTTAATTTAATTTTTCCTTTATCCACGAAAAGTCGACAATTTAGTACATATTTCGAATAGTCAGGCACAGCTTGTTTTGGTGATGTTACTGCCACCTATGCATGTTTATTGTAAACTACTGAACAATTTAGTTTAGTTCATAATTTAGTCGAAAAATCGACCTGAGGCACACACAGCGTAATTATTAAAAAAGTGATCATGCATTTATTTGAAAAAATCCGTTTTAAGGGGTTAATAAAAACAAATGCGCATTTAAGCGTATAGATCTGGTGGGGAAGTATCGTAGTGGACGGTGGCTGTGTTGAGGAATGCAGTGACGACTTAAGTTTTAATTTTGTTTGCACATGATGATTAGTAAGTAATGTAGTTGGTGTAATTTGATCAATTGAACCCTGTCATCCCTGAGCACTCAGGTAATAAAATAGCAGCAGGCATGTGCACCACTACACCAATGCGTTACAGACTTCAAAAATGCAGATCTTCAATACGCGCTAGTTTTTTTTGTCAAGCTCCTTTTTTCTCTGCTCCTCCGTTGGGCCTACGATCTTAAGTACTCTATAAATTTAATGTCTTTCATCAGTCTGAATTATAGAAATATAGCAATCAGATATAAGATTTGAACAAAATTAACTTAATTGTATGGATGTGCTCAATGCCTTTATGCTAGCAACATTAGTAGGTGTACATTAATTTTCTTTTCAACAGTTTGAAAGAAAATTAGTGTACACCTACAGTTCTGTGATGCTAAATTCAAATAACTGTGAGAATTTGTTCTTGTTATTTTTAAAATTCAATCTTCCTGTAGTCAATTTAGTGTGGTAACGTGAAAATTCTTGTATTTTCTTAAATTTTGTTGTTGGGTTTTCAATTTTAAATCATTTTTATTGCAATCACAATGATTTCTCAAAAACCTCAGACTAAACTTCGGACGTGATTTTGGTCTGACAATTTCTTCAAAAACGGTACAACGGTACAAACCCATCAAGTTTCAAAAATATGTTGAACGCGCATACGTGGCGTCTTGAAAATAATACTCGTATTTCTGAAATGTTTGACAATTCGATTTCTTGAACTATATTAGTAAGTACGGCTTGAATTATATTTTTACGAAGACTTTTATCAGTACGGATCCTCGAATAATATAAAAATGGAGCATTACGCATTTGAAAACTCTGTAATTTTAAAGATTTTGAAAAACACAGACGAGTTCATGTATCGCTAACTTCAAAAAAGCCTTTCGATTACATTGGTCACTGTAAAACATTGGAATACATACAAGTTTGATTTTTCATATCTGCGTTTGTAGCTTGATGCCAATCATATTTAAATAACCGCATACTATAACAATCATATTTAAATAACCGCATACTACAAAATAATAACACAAACTACTGAAAAGATACATCATTCCAAAATCCTTATGCGATGACTTCAAAATCTATACAAACTTTGAGTCTTAACTTTTTTCCAAATGGCCGATTCTAGCATAAATATGCCGTTAATATATTTGAGGCAATTTAGAAAAACCACTTATGTTATTTTAAACAAATTTTCAGGAGATCAGGAGCAAGATTGTTCAATAAGATCGAAAAATTTAAACGGATTCAAAAATATTTTCAAGCTTTCACTATTAGGTATACCACTATTACGTATACGTTTGAAAATATTTTTGAATCCGTATAAATTTTTCGATCTGTACGATCTTGCTCCTGAGCTCCTGAAAATTTGTTTAAAAAAACATAAGTGGTTTTTCTAAATTGCCACAAATATATTTCTGAATTGCCACAGATATTATGTTTTAATGACGACATTGTGAGAAAATTCGTGCTATATAAGCTTGATCTACCGTACGTTAACCTTACCAAGGGTTATACCAACATCTGCACGTAAGACCAACAACTTCACAAGTAGGGGAACAGTTGTTAAAGTGTGTATTTTGTGTTTGTAGCTTTCTACTTGCGCTCAAATTGATACACCGGATATACTGCTGAATTCAATCAAAATAAGAGTACTTCAAAAACAATTACGCGGATAATGAGCCAGTGAACGTGACGGTTAACAGTTTCAATCAAGTAAATCATTTTTAACTCGAAGAAACATAATTATTTCATGCGTTCCCATAAAAGTAATCCATAATTAATCGAATAATAGAGAAGTAACAGATAAAAGAAGCACGTATAAGACAGTATTTGGTTTCTAGTATCCAGCAATGGATACCTTGGTAACAGTAAGGAAAGACTGCAGTATAACCAATATACAATCGTAATAATGTTTAGCTCAAATATCAGAACAATTTTATTAAAGCCAAAAGACATGAAAATGTAGAGCCCGCATTTTTTCGTCTCAGAAAATTTGAATTTACAATATTAGGTTTAACAGTATTAGATAAACAGCAAGTGAAGCTAATATCCTTATGGCAGCCCATCCCACTGAATCAGATTCTGCATATAGGAGGATGAAGGTGTTTACCTTTTTCAAAAACACAGTTTAACTGCCAATGGGACTGAATCCTTAGGCCCTACATTTCTAGTTTTAGTCAATTTTTTCTCCAAATTTTTTGTTAAATTATTTAATTGAGATATTTCATACTGTAAATCAAAGAAAATTAGAAATTTTAATTAAATTGTATTTTGTACGTTTGACATATAGCCTAACTGCTCTGGAAAACTTAATTCCATCAATTAAAAATATTTTTTGCAAACCGTTGTGGGCTGATGATTTTGACGAAGCGGACCCTGAGTTCTACACTCCACCACTTCAAAGTTTTCTTCAAGATAAACAATTATGACCATGTATCATTAAAATGAACAATGAGAAATGTTTGAGAGTAAGTATGTATTAATATGAATTACTAAATGAAACAGTTTCAAAAAACTTTACCTATTGTTAACCGTTGCTTCTTGCCTATCAATAATCTGATATTCCAGCCTAGCCCACGTCATATCAATATGCTATGCAGCATCTATGAATTTATTATCTTGCATTTTTTTAAAACAAAAAATTAATATTCAGTGACCAGTCCGCCTCCCAGCATGCATTCAAATACAAATTTTATCGCTTTAATGACATTTAGAAAACAACAAAATAGCAAATTCACATCATAAATCGGCACGAATAATGCCTAAGTGAATTTAATAAATCGTATCTAATAGACCTCAGCTACTAAAAATCAAAAATCGTGTCGATTATGATCCCAATCGTTATGTATACCCAAAATTGGGATGTTTCATTACTCCACTAAATCGATTTAACATATTATATTGCAACAACAATATAAAAAATCGATCGTCGTCGCACCATATTTAGATCGCGCGAAATGACCATAACTTTGAATCACGCAACAGTAACAACAATAACAAAAATGTCGCGATAATAAAAATTGGTTTCTATAGCATGCTAGCGACAGTCGCACACAATACAAATGCTTACATCGCTAAAATTCGTAATCATCATAATAGGTATTATTCCAAAGAACAAGTTTAGGAGACAATCGACGTCGCGATTTATTTCGCGAATGGAATTAAAAATATCAAAATCAAAACTATCTACTTTGCTGCTATACACATAAAGCATATATAAAACGTTTATCGCGGCTATACGAATGAAACCAGTTTAATTTTTTTTAAATAGATTTCGTTATTTTAGAATTTGATAAATGAATTTTCATCAAAATGTATTCATTAAAAATTTCAATGTTGTTAGAAACTAACAAAAAAAAAATAACAAATTTCATTCCTCAAAAAATGGCTCGTAAGCGCCAAAAAGTTTACACTCGGCGTTTTTTTATAATGGTGAGATTGGAATTTTAGTAACGTATAGTGTATACCCAAGATGTACCAGTCATTAAATTTATTCTGCATACAACCTAATCGAACAAAAGAAACTAAAAACCTCGTGCGGTATACTTTGGCATTATTCTTTTTGGCATATATTTAAAGCTTGCTAGCTGGCCTAGTTCGATAAAGTGTTATTCACATTTTATTTATTGCTTTTCTGCTAAATTATATTGGCAAGTAAATGAACTTTGCTTTAGAAAACCTTGAAGTTGAACGTAAACGTAAAAATTATCCGATCACGTGGGATATTAGTTCATAAATCTATGGCATTATCAAAGGTGCTTGTGCTTGATTTGATCTATTAAATAGGGATAAGCTATACTTACGTAATAGTACATTTTGCGTAAGCTATACTTACGTAATAGTACTCCTTCAATACAAGACCCAGTAATGTTTTATCAAAATTCTTCGGTTATTTTAAGAATTATACTGGTTTTAAAAGAACTTATAACCAAAAGCACACGAAAGCTGTTTGGTATTGATCAACGCCATCTTTACTAACTGGGAGATGGTTCTGTATTCACCATGTCGCATGTTGGTCAGCTGTCACCAGATGATAATTTAATGGTTTTGATAATTTCTCTCTATTGACGATTGTAAAAGTTAGAAAAGAGCTGCTGGTGGATCCAGTTGCAACTATCTTAACTCCAAAAATATACTTGTGATCGATATGCCGTTCATAAATCAATGATACAAATAGTTAAGTTCAAGTAAGTAAGTGCTTTTTTAATATGTATGTCACAAAATCACTAAATATATTAAACATTATCTTTTTTTTAATTTATTAAACCGAGTAAATGAATAAATTATCGCGAATGTTGTTGTTTGTTTACTTTCTTTATGCGTATTTGTGGTTATCGAATCTTATTAAAAATACGCTAGATGCAATCCGTGATGCTCCAACCGTTAACCCTTTGGGTGCTATTAGCTAAAAGTGCCACGCTGTTAGAGGAAAATATGTGTTTCGAAGCATTTTTTTTACGAAAGTATTTAAAAAAACAATTTTATTTTATTTTTCGAGTGTGTAGTAAAAATAAGAAACAAATTTTTGTGTGATATATCGACAAGTATGAAATAGAGATCGTATTAGTTCGTGCGGGACCGGAGAACTGGTGCAGTGGTTAAAGCTTCGGCACCTGGACTGAGAGGTACCGGGCTCGAATCCTATCAGCGGCTAGATGCAAATCAAATGTTCGCAACAACTAAGACCCTCTGATAGAGTGCAGAATTCAGCGCTGTCTCACCGTCCACGTCAATGTACAGGTTGAAATGGAGGTGGTATACTGTAGTTGTGTGAGTAGGTGAATGATGGCGTGAATGAGTGGTTTCACAATGTGCCAAAATTGGTCGAAGTGTGTGATAGCAACCACTGAAACCTACTTCGTGCGGGAGCAAAAAAGCGATCGCTCTTTTGACATTTTCGGCTAGTGTATTGATGAGCGCGATCGCGATCCTTGACACTCAAAGGGTTAATGAAAACTAACGATATTAAAAATTATAAACAAAAGTAAGAGTTTACTCTGTGTACGGGGGTAAAAAACTACCCCAGGACCTACAAAAATGTAAATAAAAAACTAATTACTAAAAATTATTGAAATTCCATTTAGATACGCCTTCTTCAATTAGATATACACCAGATAAAAAAACCGACTTATAATCGATTGATTTTATTGCCTTATTTATCGTTAGGATGAAACTAAATGCATTTTTGTGTAAAGGAGTAAAAAATTACCCCATACAGTTCAATATAAAAATCTGTACAAAACAACGCAAAACAAACTAAAATTATCCTGATACCGGTCGTCGTCTATCGAATTTTTATGTTACTAGATGCGCAACTGAATTTCCAGGTTTTTTTGAAAAATGCAAAATGGATAATTTCTAAAGAAATATAAAAAATGGTTTATTCAAAGTATTTCCTTCGCTAACTGCACATTTTTTTCGCTATCTACACAACTGTCTAGCAATACATGAATACCACGACGATAAAACGACAAGTCTTTGGACCGAAACCATTCATCTAACCAATTTTGCTCTTTTTCGAAACTGGCCAAGTCTAGCCCTACCAAGAAATGCGTCATCGACCGGAAAAAGTAACAATTCGAGGGAGCCAGATCTGGCGAATAAGGCAGGTGCGGTAGCAGATCCCATTTCAGCGTTTTAATGGTGTCCTAGACGTTAAGAGTGCGATGACATGGAGCATGCTGTCGAGCTGCAATATCCCTCGTTCGTGTTTTTCGAGCAATGCATGGTTCAGATTGATGAGTTGTTGTCGGTAGCGTTACCCATTGACAGTTTCGCCCTGTTTCAGCAGCTCATATCTTTTCTGATCTCACCAAACGCACAGTATTCTCTTCTTTCCGAAGCGATTTAGCCGTGCCGTTATGTTGATGCTTCGCCAGGTGAAAGCCACGACTTTGTGCGTTTGGGATTTTTAAAAAAATATCCACTTCTCATCTCCCGTAACAATTCGATGCATGAGGCTCTTTCTCTCATGCCATGAAAGCAAATCAAAGCAATCAAAATTTTTCTCTTTGATTTTCCAGCTGTCTCTCAGTCAACTCATACTGCACCCATTTTCCCTCCTTTTGCATTTATTCCATAGCATGTAAACGTTTGGAAATACAGATAGTCGTGTTTAATGCCTCCGCAAGTTGATCTTGAGTTTGCGTATCATCTTCATCCAATAACGATTGCAGCTCGGTGTCTTCAAATGTTTTTGGTCTTCCGGAGCGCTTCTTGTCTTCAATGTCGAAATCGCCACCTCTGAAGCGTTTAAACCAATTTTCACAGATAGTTTTCGATGGTGCATGTTTTTGACAGCTACATTTTTTTTTTAAGTTGAAACAGAAAAGCAAAGCTTCCCGCAAATGCTGTTTGTTTGGTACAAAGCTCGACATTTTCGTTATTAGAATAAATATATTGCGTTGCAATATCTGCTGGTATAACAACTGGTTATCGTTAACAACTGTCCACGCTATGAACAAAACACAACTTCTGACATAAATGACAATTAGATGTGTCACTCGCACCATCTATGTGTGAAACCCGGAAATGTAGTTGTGCATCTGACTGACACTTGCAAGCGAAAAATTAGAAGATTGCAAATGGTACTCTTCTTCAACATGTTAGATGCGGCGGGTTTTACCATGTAGAATAAATTAGCAAACCAGCATCTCTATGACTCATCGGTTTCTTCAGAACTAAAAGAATTTCTAAAGAAATTGACATTGCAGCTGGTGGACAATAAAATCAAGAAGCGACTTGCCACTTCCAGGGCCTTGAAAAAAAGCGTAAAGATCGCCATGAGTCAAATGGGATATAATGTTGTAGAGTTGAGATTAGCACCAACCACTCAAAACCAACAAACAAAAAAGCATAAAACACAAAGATGTAATTTATGTCCACGGAGTGTTGACGTGAAAACAAACGTAACTTGCCAAAGTACTGAATTAGTTGTAATATTGAACAAATAAAAAATAAGAGTTACAAGGAAACAAAACACCCCGACTGATTATCTGTAATCGTTGTTTTGGATATACCTAATTTATATAGCTTCAACCACTCGTATTGCCGATACAGTTATCGTATTGTATTGATTGAAGAATTAAAGATGGACGTTTAAAGATTGGAATACATTACCGAGAAAATAGCCAGAAACAAACAACGAAACACGTATAGCGATCATGTAAGCATAAAAATGCAGACAGACGTCGCTGGATACCACCAATTCAGCGAGAAGGCTTGAAATGCAGAAACCGTTGGAACTGGCAGTTCTAATTAGAATAAAGAAATAATTGTAACAGGGGTTATTTGTGCTTAATCAAGAAACTTATTCAAGATAAATAAATTACTAGATAATCTCAGAATCACAGTATTTTTTATTAAAAGTCCTAAGATATTTTGTTATCTTTGTTATCTTATTATCCCTGCAATCTGTTCTGGGGCCAGGGCTCTTCCAACTCTTTCGCGGTTTGGTTTTTCCGTCATTACTTTTACGCCATTGCCGGCCAATTCGAAGACGGCTGGCTATAGGTCCGATTTTATCACCATCTGCAAATTTCATAGCTCCATGCTAGCCTACACTGATATGGAAGATGGGTTGGCCAGTGAGTTTTGCACTCCGACAGGGGTCATAGATGTGTTCATCATAGATCGGAATCTGTTGATGAAAATTTCCTTTGCATCCTGCCCCTATCGGGATTCGAGAACCCGGTACCTCATTTGGTCGGTACAGACAATATACGTTTCTAAGTAGTCAAAATTGAAACCAACCCAAAATTATTGGCATGTGATAAAACTCCAGGGTGTGAATTTGTAAGGGTCAATATAAGCCGCAACTGGGACCTGGTGCTACTAACGGCTAGTTGCTGCGATCGGCGTCAAGTTGAAGTCGATGGATTCCGCCCTGATTCTGGTTTCGGATACACATCACTGACTTGAAAATAAGTTTTGAATATTTCGAAATGCTCCTCAAGCGAGAACATGATTGTTTCATGACGTGAATATCAGACTGACAAGCTGTCAAAATTTCAAGCAAATCATTCAAAAAAGTGTTGCCATAGCCTTTGATTTAAAAACAAGGCAATAGATGGTGGGCCATATATTAAAAAAACTGTTTTAAACGCGACTATAAAAGAAAAAAGATACATGTAAGGCCATCTTCGCATTGATGCATGAATCAAACCAAACCATCCGTGTCAGTCAGTTGCGAGATATCCTGTTTATCGATAAAAAAATATATCGATATCACTACTTATATCGAAAAAATAAAAATTGTTAACATCAAAATGTAACAGCAAATAAAAAGAAAAAACATGTCACAGTTTTAATATTCAATTTTCATTGATTTATTGAATTCGGACAAACGTTTGCCCGTTAACCTATTCTGAGCAATAGTAGATGCAGCTACTGTTGGAGTTAACATTTAACGTGTAGTCTCTTCGTCGATTAGTGCCACCATCTACCGGTGGGCACTCTGTAACCAACTACAATGAATCGGGCAATTCAAACTAGCACACACCATCGGACAACTCTTCAAGATGCCAAAATCAACACGACGACTAGAATTTGCACACTTTTCTTAACCAAACCTTCGAGCAGGAAGCACGCACGAGTATAACATAGAACGAAACAATAAAAGTAACAATAAAATAGTTTTTCGCTCGTATTTATTTATTTAATTCGCAATCCGCTTCAACAGCTACAGTTTTTGAAAATAGTATTTAACTTGATACGAAAGTTGCTACCTGGTACTCTCCAGCTACCTTAGATAGCTTTGGGTATAAAATCCTTCGTGTAGATTGTTAATTAAATATGGTGTAACCAAATAAGTGTATTATCTTGCCGAACCTCTTTTGAAATCCAATGCTAATTAGTCATCCTTTACCGGACAAGTTTTGCAGTGGTTAAAGCTTCGACACTTGGACCGGGAAGTACTAGGTCCGAATCCCTTCAGAGGCTAGATGCAAATCGAATTTTCATCATCGATTACAATCGGTGATGTTAATAAACACAACTAAGACCCTCTAATGGAGTGCAGAATTCAGCGCCGACCCACGGTCCATGTCAATGTACAGGCTGACATGGAGACATTTCAAAGTGCAGGTGGTATACTGTAGGTGAATGGGTTAATGAAGTGGCGTGAATACGTGGTATCACAATGGGCCAAAAAATGGCCTCAACCACTGAAACCTAACCTAAACCTAGTCATCCTTTTAAGACTTTCGGTTGCACATAATACATTTTGTTGTCAATTTTGTCGATGACAATCGGGCCTATAATTTTTTTAATTAAATATGCCTTGATAATATTTAGTCGCGAAATAAATTTACCATAGACAATGAAATTTCGATGTTTCATGATTCAGTCGATATCAATCAACACGGCCATCGATGGAGTGAATATGATTTGCAGCAGAAAAATTAAAGTAAAAACAAGATAACAATATTCTTGAAGTAATTTGTTGCCTAGTTCTGTTGTTATTATATTAGATGAAACAAAATATTTAAAAGAAATACAGAGTGCCACACAACTGATGATGCGGTTGGATTTCTTAAACCAGTGGTTATGTTGCGTACATGACATCGGAAATAAAAATCATCATACTCGCCCCCGCACTCAAAACCAATCAAATTTCGTGAAATGCTTTATGGCCCGCCTACTAGTTCCATACTCGAGAAGAAATATTTTTAACTTTGTTGTTTTTTAACACATTTTGTGTGATACCATGGTATTTTTCCCGAACTAACTCCGATGTCATGTACGCAGTCTTATGTCGCGTACATGACATCGGAAATAAATATTTTCATACTCGCTTACGAACTCAAAACCAATCAAATTGTTTTAAATGCTTTACACCACGCCTACTAGTTCCGAACTCGAGTTGAAATTGTTTTATCTTTGTTGTTGTTTTAGTACATTTTGTATGTTACAATAGTATTTTTTCCGAACTTACTCACGATGTCATGAATGCACTATTAGATTTCTGTAAGATTACATTCATTTAAAAGCTTAAAAAATTGACAATATTTCGAGTTTAATTTAATTACTTTTAGATATAGGTACATCATTAGTTCATTAATTTTTATCCCGATGCAAGTGCTTTCAAAGAAAATGTCATATGAAAATCTTTAAAACAAAATAGTTCATTTAAGATCATTTAACCCTTTGAGTGCCTTTGATGATTTTTAGAGAACTAGCTAAAAGTGCCACGCTGCTAGAGGAACATAGAAATTTAAAAATATATTATATTTTTCGAAGCATTTTATTTAAGAAAAGTATTTCAAAAACAATTTTATTTTATTTTTCGAGTGTGCAGTAATAAAAGTATGAAACAAATTTTTCTGTGATATGTGAGCAATTCAACAAAACCATTTATCTATTTATTAGCTACTTTCAGGGGACCAAACTTAAATTTTAAATTAATTTGTGAAAAAATTATGGGACACAACTAAACTATTTTTCGATCCTTGGTATCAGGGGTTTAAAACTGCATTTATTGTCACCTTCAAGTACTTGTAAGACCGGAAATTTCCAAACGCAAAATTAAATTCAACATAAAAACATATTTCAAGATAAATGTTTATTCTAAATTTATTTCTGAGTTTACAAACAAAAATATTGTTTTAAATATCACTTATTTCATCCTACAATATGACAAATTATGGTATGATATCAAAGGGCCGAATGTCGAAAGGCCGAATGTCGAAAGGCCGAATGTCGAAGGGCCGAATTTCAAAGGGCCGGATGTGTCGAAGGGCCGAATGTCGAAGGGCCGAATGTGTCGAAGGGCCGAATGTGTCGAAGGGCCGAATGTCGAAAGGCCGAATGTCGAAAGGCCGAATGGGTCGAAGGGCCGAATTTTTATTTTTTTTTTTTTTTGTTTTTAGAAATATATTTTTTTTTTCTATTTAATTTATTTATTTTTTTACATATCCCTTTTTAGAACAAAAAAAAAATTTGGCACTATTTAAGTCCAAACACACAAACGTGTGGGTAAAAAATCATAGTATGTAATAGCGTTTTTCATAAAAAATTTGGGTAAGAGGAACTTTATTTAAAAAATTACGCCAAAAATTTCGCTTGTGTGGAAGTACAACCAACACAATTGTGTATATAGCTATATTGTTTTTTTCGGACGAAAATAATTTTAAAAGGAATGCACAAATGCGTAAGTTGGGTCAAAACACATACACAAATAAATTTTTGACATGGTACTTTTAGAGTACACAATTGTGTTAACGGGCAGGTAAAGGGAAATACCTATTGGTGGCGCATGACAGAATTTTCCTTCACCAAAATGTACCGCTGACTGGATGTGTGATGAAAAATAGTAAAATACATAAATTTATAAAAAATTTTATTTAAGTATGTTTAATAAAATTAATTTACAAAATATTCAATAAAATAACAAATTTGAAAAATTATATTTCTAAAAACTAAAAAAAAAATCGGCCCTTCGACCCATTCGGACCTTCGACACATTCGGCCCTTCGACATTCGGCCCTTCGACATTCGGCCCTTTGTACCCATTCCCAAATTATCAATTAAGTGGTTTGCATTAAATACCAAACACCTATGCAAACAAAAGTGATTTTTTTTTTTTTGCTTATATCACGGTCAAAATAGTCGAATTTTGATAAAAAATTGAAGTGGAAGAAAAAACGAGAAATACTATCGATTAGACAGACTACTTATAGTTCAACATAACCACTTATCTCGATTTAAATGATTATGTTAAATTGCCAGATATAATGACAAGTATGAAATAGAAATCGTTTTAGCTCGTGCAAGAGCAAAAGCACGATCGCGCTCTTGGCATTTTCGGCTATTGTATTGAGGAGCGCGATCGCACATCTTGCCACTCAAAGGGTTAATTCGTTATTGTACTTCAAATACAAATCAATTTATTTGTATGTAATAGCAATCTCTTCACATTTCATTTCTCCAATTCCCGATTTTGTTTGTTTTTAGCTCAGACGCAAGGCTATTATTATAAATGCAAATTACTAATCATTTACACCACCAAAGACAGCTCCTACAACCATATTCGAAATGAATTACACTTTAAATAAGCACTCGAACACGAAATGATTTTATTGAATTAGGTTTGGCCTAAAAATAAATCGCCGTTTAGTTCAATTAGGGCCATTCCAGATTGTCAAATTCATACAAAAAATATTTAAGAAACTGGTAACAAATTTCACTTGTCAACTCTCACAGTCGAAACTAAGCCTAAGAAGTTTCATGCGGATGAAATGAAACAATACTACAGTTAATTCTGTGGCAATTCAGAAAAACCACTTATCTGAGGACCTTAGGTAGTAAGATAAGTGGTTTTTCTGAATTGCCACAGAATTGAGCCGTAATTAGTTTATCATTTACTCTTATTTGGCACTGATGGCAAAGACGCATCCGATTTTGTGGAACTTAGAACCACTCGTATGCTCTGATTTATTTAAACCTTTGGCATAGAAACATATCAAGCATCACTCATCTTCCGAGCGATGTGGGCTAATTAGCTAGCTTCAAGGCGAAAACAAAATATGCAAATACATATAGAATTAATCCTGAGTTTTATCAACATTGATTCTTTATTTGGGTGTTGAAACCATAAATCAGAGGTTCTGAAATGAAAGGTTCTTAGGTTTCAGTGGTTTAACACTTAGGCCATTTTTGGCCCATTCTCCTATTGCCCATTCTCCTATTGGCCATTTTTGGCCCATTCTCCTATTCACCTACTCACACAACTACAGTATACCACCTGCACATTGCAAGCTCCATGTCAACCTGTACATTGACATGCACGGTGGGTCGGCGTTGAATTCTGCACCCCATCAGGGGGTCTTAGTTGTGTTTATTAACATCACCGATTGTAATCGATGATGAAAATTCGATTTGCATCTAGCCTCTGATGGGATTCGAACCCAGTACCTCCCGGTCCAAGTGCCGAAGCTTTAACCACTGCACCACTTGTCCGGTTCTGAAATGAAAACATAGCATCATTCAAAAACTTGCAACGGGCCAATGTCTACTCTATTTAAATTTTCGATTTGTTGATTCATCAAACACGTTTCTTTTCTTCGTGCCAAGTAGCTGGTAAACCGCAAGCAATACTGAATAATTTTATTTTTGTCTCACACCGACACAGAACAAAAACAATTCAGATTCATTGGGTCACCATCACCACTCTGATACAAAACCAACATGAAATTTTTCATGGAGACTTACATGGAAATTAAAATTAGTCGCTCTCGTATTCTTAAAATAAAATAAGAATTCTTATAAATTTTATACCTAAACGTACAAAATAATCAAATTGGATCATCTCAAAACATCGCATGATGTGATTTGGGTCAGCATTCAGTACACACGAATAAAAATTAAAAATTGTTATTGACTTCTCGTTGCTAGGATAGATACAAGGATAAGGAAATCCTTAAAGAAAATCGTGTATACTTAACTCTTACCTTGATATCTTAGAGATTGATTTATATTCAATATCTTATCCAATACACCAAACTAAATTTTAAAATACAAGGTCGAATTTCATTTTTTGTTGGTGTAATTTATTTACATTCAGTGAGATACAATCGTGAATGATGATTGAGATAGCCGGTCCCAAGATGTTGAAGTTAATCTTAGTTTTTTTTGTACACTTCCCTTATAAAATTTTCACGTTATGCACGAAAAAATCACACACAAACAATTTTTATAACCACTTTTTCTTTTATATTATATTAATTAAACTGAAAATTTTCTTTATAATACAGAAATCCGAAAACACCTACTTAATTTTGGTTTTTATTTTATTTTTTACTTCGTTTTCTTACACAAAAATGACGTAATGAGATCTTAAACCATTTTTCTCGGATTCTTCTTAAAAGCAAAAAAATAAAATTCTTGAAAAATATTTTTCACGTATCTTGCACAAAATTACCAAGCCTAAGTAATATCCACTTGCGATTCAATGTTTTTATCACATTTTTAATTTACAAATTTACAACACAACCATCAAAAAAAACTTTGCGGATTTCTCAAAGACAAAAAAACCAAAAAAAATCGTAGTAAATAAAATTTCGTTTTGTTTGACAGAATTTTTTTTACTACACAAAAAAAATCGTTACGTTTTCATTTTTTCTCAGCCATGTTTCGTTATCGTGCAGAGCTGGCAACCTTATGAAAATATGTTGGTCGAACGATACGGGAATCCTGCTACTAAAAATTTTGTTGTGTATGTATATACAGTACAAAACACTATTATTATATGTATTCTGTACATCGCAACTAAATCAAAAAAAAGTAATGGTTTGTGTTGTAAATCAAACTCTTTATTCAACAAAGAAACTTACAATTAATTTGCCTTTTTCTCAAGTGCCTCTTTGGTTACAGAATCTTCTCTGAAATGCAAAAACACTAACGAGAACAAAAACACACCCACCATCATCGAAAACGAGCTTACATAATACGGGAAGGCACTTGGTATAAACCGTTCATATTGTGTATGCTCTAACGGACGAACCGACACTTGTGTTGTATTGAAAAGGTGTGTGTACCCAATTCGATCATAATCCACCTTGAATTGATAAACGCCGTATACATCAGGAATTTTAAATTTTGCTTGATAACGACCCGCATTCACATTCTTGAGTGTCGTGCGAACAAAAGGATCGATTCGGACGAATTCTAGTTGGACATCATTGGCACGGAATGGTTTCCACTCGCCGTTTTCAAGTTGTTCGATGTTAATTGAATAAACGACAGGGTCAGTGATTGTATAAGCAGCTGGTGGTGTAGCTTCACCTTCTTTGTGATGCATAACCGAAGCGACACGAAGCCGTCCGGTTTCCCCGAACACCCATTTTGTAAGAGAAGTTGCTACGTCTAAGTTCCCCGATTGTGGGATTACATTTCCACCTAGAGATTTCTGAACCCCTGAACCAAAGGCTTCATCCGAAAAGAAATATAGCGAACCGGAGAAGACGACTCGCGCATTATTTCTAGCTTGTAAAGCAGCGATGAGTAAAGTTCCTTTACCAACTGCGTGTGGATATTCCTTGATTGGATTTTCAGGTACATAACTGTAGGCTGTACTATCTGCCGTCAAAATTTGTAAAACTAGTGGATTTTCACGATCTGCGAGTAAACCGGTTCCTCGGTACAAAAGCGGTGCCACTTTTTTACGATCGCCTACGATTATGTTGGATTCAATCAAATTATCCGGTGAGGCCACAATTGTAGTATGTTCACCACTATCGGATACATCATAATTCAAATGATCGATAACTGAAGCACCTTCTTCATCTACTTCAAATCCACATTCAGAAGCCAATTCTCGTAGAGCATCTCCAGATCGGGAACTTCCCGCAACAAGTACATTACCACCGTCATCGATAAATTCAGTGATTTTCTCGACAGAAATGTCCCCACCGAATTCCTCGACAGAAGGTGAAAAAATTATTAAATTTTTATATAAATACTCTCCATACTTGGCGAGTATTAAATTAGCATCATCGGCCAACTTGTATGTAAGTTTAAATCCTCTTTCTAAAATATAGCAAAATAAAAATGGATGAGCATCTATGACGTAGCCCTTACGTGGCCAAAAAACGCCGGCTTGACATCTATACAACTTACCGATCAATCCCTTAAAGAAAATTGAATGAGTTTCTCGTATAGCCAAACTATCGAGAAGGACTAGGGTTTCACCATCATTTGTGGCTTTTACCAACGCCCCCAAATTTATTAACAAGAAAAATATAAGGAATTTCTTCACCATCTTTATCTATTGGCTCTCTTTCGTTACTGATTTTTGTTTTATAATGTTGGTAAAAGTGACAGTTCGCGGATTGGCCGTTTTATTTAATGTAGCGTAACTCGTATTCTACCCCTACTAGCCCAAATTATGTAATTACCCAAGTATAACAAGACGAAACTCAAAATTGAGCTATCATATTTGCCTTCGAAATATTAGAAAAAAGTCGAAGAATCAATACTTTAGTATTGGTGCGTATATGTATACTGTCCTAAGTGTAAAGAAAGAAATTTTATTGTAAACTAAGAATGAAGACGTCATAACAATTATAAGTGATGTGAAAGGCGACGTGCAGGTTTAACATTTTAATTTAAAATGTAAGTATTACAAAATTAAATTTACTTATTAAGTAATTAATTGTCTGGATATTAATGGTTTAAATTATGTTCATCAAAATTTCAGCACACAACTTAATTCAATAGGTGGGCCTGTAAATTAAACTTTCATATTGTGTAAATAATGAAATTGTTATCAGGAATGAAAGTGAATTGTGTATAATACAGCACATAAAGTGTATACGCCGTGTTATAATATATCAAAACAAAAATTATGGGAAAAATTCAAATAGATAATATTTTTCAATCAACAGATTTATGTTAGTCATATGGTCAATTTTCATGTGAATTTTAATAAAATTCTGAAATCAAAATATGTAGAAGTTTTTTAATTCCGCCAAAATCTCGTCCCCTAATAGTTTCGGTTGTGACGTTACACACACATACTTACACCAAACTGTCCCCCCAATTTTTATTTACACACATACATAAGCACAATTTTATTGTATCGTGTGTTTCGTCCAGTTTCGAATAATCGCGACACTTTTCATACAGGATCTTATTCTAATTCGAAAGCATAACTAAGTCAAAGTCGAAACTAAATATAAGTTTTTACTTCGAGAAATGACAAAAATGTCGAATTTTGTTATAATTGGGTACCCAAGTATTTTTACTTTCAATTTTTCTGGCGATATTCGTACTTAAGTACTAAACTTAGTCTAGTATTTTTCTAAGTTTGAGTTGCAATTTATTAAAATAAAACGTATGAAACGTGTCGCGATTATTCGAAAACTGGACGAAACTCAATAAAGGAGAATTGTATACATGTATGTGTAAACAGAAAAGACAAAGAACAAAATGGCGGGAGCGAGCTTGTGCATGAAAGTAAAAGGCTATATTTGAAAATGTTAGAAGAAAAAGATGGCGGCATCCAAATGTGAGAGCAAAATAAAAATTAAGGTTTAAAATGAATATTTTAATTTTATTAAATTTGCGGTATAAAAATATAAATCCATATATACATATATACGAATCTAAATTATATTTTAGTTAATTTTTTAATTATTTTTTATTATTACACAATTTGAAATTGTTCTTTGATTGTAATATTAAAAGTTTAAATAATTTTCCAAATAGGTACTATGATTATTGCACATCAAGTTTATTATTTTCGCATTTGTTTTCTACCTAAAAATTTAAAACTGAACTAGAAATTAATTAATTTATGAAAACAATATTTGAATAGATATAAAATATATTTTGATGTAATTTTATTTAAATTAACGCACATCTTTAAATTTTTTTAACAAAATCTATTTTATAAAATTACCAAACTCATGTCGTGAACATGAAAAATAAAAACAAACCATGTACATGCTATACACATTACTACGAAAGTAAAATTGCGGTAACACAGTATGCAGTAGTAACAACACAGTATACATATACGCACCACTACTAAAGTATCAATTCTTAGACTTTTTTGTAATATTTCCCAAGTATAACAAGACGAAACTCAAAATTGAGCTATCGTATTTGCCTTCGAAATATTAGAAAAAAGTCGAAGAATTAATATTTTAGTAGTTGTGCGTATATGCATACTGTGTTGTTACTACTGTATACTGTGTTATCGCAATTTTTCTGTCGTAGTAATGTGTATAGCACATGGTTTGTTTTATTTTTCATGTTCACGACATGAGTTTGGTAATTTTATAAAAGAGATTTTGTTAAAAAAATTTAAGATGTGAGTTAATTTAAATAAAATTACATCAAAATATATTTTATATCTATTCAAAAACTGTTTTCATAAATTAATTAATTTCTAATTCAGTTTTACATTTTTAGGTAGAAAACAAATGTGAAAATAATAAACGATGTGCAATAATCATAGTAGCTATTTGGAAAATTATTTAAACTTTTAAAGTTTACTTTACTTTGTGTAATAATAAAAAATAATTAAAAAATTAACTAAAATATAATTTAGATTCGTATATATGTATATATGGATTTATATTTTTATACCGCAAATTTAATAAAATAAAAATATTCATTCTAAACCAAAATTTTTATTTTGCTCTGTAACATTTGGATGCTGCCATCTTTTTCTTCTAACATTTTCAAATATAGCCTTTTACATTCAAGCACAACCTCGCTCCCGCCATTTT